>VNJO01003830.1:0-39681 GCA_008042535.1 Drosophila tani | reverse complement strand
GCCAGCTCCGAGGTCTTGGAGTAGACGGTGGCTCCCTTGGCGGCCAGACCGTCGCAGGCGGGCTTCGAGATGTCGAAGACGTGGAGCTTGTGACCGGCCTTGATCAGGTTGCTGGCCATGTTGGCGCCCATGTTGCCCAGGCCCACAAAGCCGATATTCTTGCCGCTGCCGCCCTGCGAGGACATGGCCCGGACCATCGTCTGGCTCCAGGCACTCAGCATCGCGGGGGACATCACACGCAGAGACATTGCTGGGGGGAAAAATACTTATTTAGTTATGTAATCGGTTAGGAGAACTAGTATCTCACACCCACCTGTGGATCTAGAGAAACTATCTGGGGGAAGGAGGCTAAAAAACTGCGAACGTTCTACGCGATCGGACGGCTGCCAGAAGCACACTGTTCCAAGGCGCTGGCGAGTCACGTAATTTCACTTCATTCCAGTTGGATACCCAGGGTTGTCGAGTCTGTTCGAAAGGGGGGAATTTAATGGGCAGAAAAAATATTCTAGGTTGTAGTTTAAACATATTCTTGTGTAAAAATACAGAAAATGTGAATAATTATTTATTATTATTCTTTAGGTTTATTATTTCAATATATCGATAAGCCCGAATTTTTTGGAGCTCAAGCTGTACTTATATAAAATTAAATATTTTCTGATCTTATATATCCTAAAATTTATGAAATTTATTTTTCGTGATCACAGATTCCAGATGAGAGCTTTTTTTTTTTTTTGTTAAGTTAACTTTTAATTCTTATAATACTATGGATCTCTACTAACTTTAAATGCATTAAAAATAAAGTAACTATTATTAGCTTATCCGAAAAAACTTATTATACCTAAATATATTATCTACTTCATAAGATTTTATAAAAACCAACTGATCTTAACATATTTTTTCCCCCACTTTCAAAGGCCTGACAACTCTGTCAGCTCCAAAACAAGTTCTCTGAAGCACTTTATCCTCTCTCTTACTCTCCCCATCTTCCATATGGTTAGTTCTGGTTTATACATTAGTACATATGTACATACATATGGTTTCTATATATGTATATGTATGTATATCATTCCAGCCGGCACAAAAAGCTTTTCCTGCTCCTCTCATTCCAGTGACTGCGCTTGATTTATGTTCTAATTGAGCCGACACGTGCCGTTGTTTTTATTATCAGCAAAAAAAGCCAAAAACTTTCGATTTCATTTACTTTCCTTGACCTTCAACGTTTCGAGGGGCTGGCTCGTGTGTGCATGAGCTGTGATTGTGTGTACAAATTGTGTGTAGGAATGGTGGGTGTGTCGCCGGCGAGTGTCGCAGTGGCTGCCAAACTGTGAGCTTTTGGCGCTTGTGGTTCCATGTTAATTAAAGTGTTTATTTTGGGAATTAGAGCTTTCAACGGCTGTTCTTGAGTTAATGAAGTTTAATTTAAATTTAAAAATAAATTAAATTAATTTTGGCAGGGTGAAGTGGCCTCAGTTCAACGCCTTTTGCCTTGGCTGTGAATGGAATGACAACTTGAGGATCGCAATTGCAATTGCATGAAATATCGTGCATAACCAAGTTCGCACGCGCAATTTCCAAATTTATGCTTGGGTTTTATACACTTTTTCAAGGGTTTTATTGGTTTTATGAGTATTTATTTTTTTAGAAAAATCTGAAACCTTAAATCTTAGATTTTATGTAAAGAAAATGCAAGTTACTAACTTGTAAAGAAAGAAAACTTATATTTAAATTTATTAAATGTATTTTCTGTAATCATTTTAAACAATTTTCGATATTTTCTCATTCATTTTATTGCAATTACAATTTTTTACCAATACATTTCCTTTTATCTATTATATACAATATAAACATAATAGTTAATGTTTAATTTGTCTTATTATTTTAGGGTATTTACTCTTCCCTAATTCCCAAATTTTCCTCTCTTTTGTTTAATGTTTTTATTTTATTTGTTTGCACATTTCTTGCGTTTCGCACATTGCCAATAGTTGATCCCACAATAAACCATTTGAAGTTTCGCGATTTTATTTTTACTTGTGCTATTTTTATCACAGCTTTTCGAACTTCAATTTGGCGCGGAGATAGCTGTTGTTTTTATTTATGTTTTGCTTTATTTTTCACCCCGAAAAACATTGTACAATGGTCATAAGGTTCGACGATGCTGCTGCCGCTGGCCAGAGTTGTTTGTTGTTTTTAATGTTTGTTGCTCGCATAAAAATCGGCATGCATGAAATTGCAACCCGAGCAGCTTGCTGCGTTTCGCAAAATCTCGGCCAATTTACGGCCCGCCTGTCGTGGCCCGATTCGGTTACGCAATCGGTCGGTCTTCAGGTCCGGACGGGGCTGCCTGCGACTGCGTCTGCGTTAACAGCGTTATGTTTTATCAAAAGAAAAACGCCAGGAGTACACTGGAAGGAAATGAGGAGCTAGGATCTAAAAAAAAATTTTATAAGAAATTCCAGATAAACAAAGAATTACAGAAATTAAAGGCTCTTGAACTCTAAGGAAATGTGTACCGAAATAAAATCAAAACACAAGCCAAAAACTTTCAGAAATTCTGCTTAAAAATCTGTAAGTTAATGTTTAACAAAGCCTAAAATTCCCTTAGATATATTTCTTTGATATCCAAAAAGAAAAATTATAAGAATATATTAATTAATATTACAAATATAAATTAACTATAGAAACTAAAGGCTATTGAACTCTGAGGAAATTTATTTCCAAATAAAATCAAAGCACAAGCCTAAAACATTCCGAAATTCTTGTTAAAAATCTCTAAGTTAATGTTTACAAAGCCTAAAATTTCATTAGATATATTTCTTTGATATTCGAATATTAATTTAAAGGCAAAATACTATTAATTAATTCCATAAACTAAAGTCTCTTGAACTCTGAGGAAATGCTTTTCCAAATAACAGCAAAACACAAGCCTGAAACTAACTTAAATTCTTTAAATAAGTCTCTAAATTAATGCCTAATTCCCCTAAAAAATATAATTCCATATTCCCATACCATGTAATTATTTGTAAAGACTTTTCTCTCCCTGCAGCAGCCATAAAACTAAACCCGATTTCGCCCAAGAGAACCAGTAAAGTGGTGGCTTATGTGTATTATAACATTATATGGCGGAGGCTGATTCGATCTCTGAGGTCTCTCAGTCGCCGCCGCAACGACGATGATTTGATGATTTATCTGTGTCAGTCTGCAGCATCCGCCAACGGCGGTTAAGTGCATTTCAATTTCAATTTTTTGGGGAGTGGAGCGAATCGAGATCGCGACGGCGACGACAATGGTGCGAAATGGGGGACATCGCTGGCCTGGCCGCCTTACATAATCCGCGGCTGTCAATTGTCAAAGCGGTGGCCAAAAAGACCCTTATCTAACGCCATAAAGTGCAATTCAGCGAATGATTAACACGAAATGTGGAGAGCAGCTGCGTCTCTTTGAAACAATTTACAAATTTTACAACCAAAAGGCGCCAAAAAGAAGCCACAAGCCAAGTGAGGCATTAAAAACAACGCAAACTACTACAGAAATCACCGCAGAAACAGATACAGAAACCATGGGCATGAAGTGGTCTCTGGTGGGCTTGGTAACATGTTCATGTTCATGGCTTATGTGCGTCCGTACATCAAGTATACGCAGCGGTGTGCCAAGCTCATTAGGCAGACATTATAACATTTCTCTGTTGCTGTTGTTGCTCTTGTTATTGTTGCTGCCACTAATTTCCATGTCAAACACAGACAGACAGCGAAATTTCACTTAACATTCAACAGAGCCCATAGCGCACCCACAAAACCGAATCATAGTGCTCTTGAATGCGGTGAAATAATTCAAGTCGAGATTGAATTTTATTTACCCGACAACATTGCATTATTAGCGCACATATGTACAGTGCGGCTCAAAAGCTTAGGGGTTTTATTTCTTTAAATTTTTAGATGCTCCCCTTCAGGGATTAACCTGGTTTTCAAGTGTTTGTTTATGAATGCTTACAATTAAACTTGATTTATTGGGACTCTTGCATCAATAAAGTTTGATTTTCTTATGGTTTTTACATCAGATTTTATTTAAAATGTGTAGTAACTAGTCCATTGTTAATTTGTATTTATAAAGCCACTTAATGTTTATGGAGTTTAATTGATTAATTAAAGAAATAAACCGATTTTTATGAATGGATATGGATATTTAAGAAAACCGAACTTAAAGAGTCA
The DNA here is from genome assembly GCA_008042535.1 of Drosophila tani. Lineage (NCBI taxonomy): Eukaryota > Metazoa > Arthropoda > Insecta > Diptera > Drosophilidae > Drosophila > Drosophila tani. The sequence continues at coordinate 35,476 of VNJO01003830.1, read as the reverse complement.
ATTTATTTATTATTTAAAAGGTTTAACATGTGTTTAAAATATAAAATAAATTTCTTGTTTAACCTTATAAATCATTTAAAAACGAAATACTTTAATCTTTATTGAAGAATTTTTGTAAAATAAGTAGTTAATGTGATATAATTTATATTTCTTAGTAGTAAGTATTAAGAAATATATATATTTTTAGTTCTATACTTTTTATATACATTTCTCCATATTTCTGCTAATTTATAATCTTTTTCAGGTAATAATTCACCTTAAAATAAATCAAATAAACTAGCTACAATACCGACGCCACGCACTGTATCTGCTGGATAGCGGCTTGACCCCGCCCTGAACTCGTTGCATGCAATTTGATGAATGAGACAGCTTAAAGCAGACTTAAGGCCCAATGACTATATCTGCATGCCACTGCGTAGATCCGTGACTCACCGAGGAACATACATTGCAAAATTCGCCAGTGATTGCCAGTGACATCGTGAGCGACGTAGCCGGAGTCGGAGTCAGTCAAGTCAGTCTTCGATTTCGTTTCCGGCCAGCACGTAATTGAAATTACATTTGGCCAGAAATTTTTGGCAGTGAAATTACCGCGTTCGATAATCGCTCGGATTCGGACTTAATTACTTCCCAGTGCTACCTGGGCTGGACTTTCTTTCGCTCTCAATCAGACACTTGGCGAACCTACATTAACATGCCAGCTGAAGAGCTGAAGAGACCACTCCAAAAAAAGGCGATATGGAAAAGGAAAACTAAGAGCCCAACACGGAAAATTGAAATGCAGTCGGGGAAAAGGAAAGTGAAATTATCATCGGACGCTCAAACTCAATTCGTTTCAATTCGTTTTCGATTTCATTCGGTTTTTGAATCGTTTCTAAGGTTCGCGCTTTTTAGTACGCCGCCGGAATAATTATTATGCATACGTCCACATATCGGCCTCACTTAGTCGGGGCTCGGGATCGCGGCCTATAGTTTTCGATCCGCCGCGCAGTGAAATTGAAAATCATTTTTGAAAGTGGTAAAATTATTCGCTGCCCCGACAAAAAGCCAAAGCACACACCACACACACATTCCACACGGCGAGACCGTTTAAAGCAAATGTTTTTTGTCGTAATTTTTCATCGCGTTGTTGTTTGTGTTTTTGGATGTTTTCCTTCGGGCTTTTTCCATTTTTTCTCTATTTTTTATACTTTTTTTGGTCACCGTATTACAAAATTTTAATTGCAGCCGGCAGAGTGAACTAAAAAAGAAATGCGAGTTTGAGGAAAGTTAAGAGGAGCAAGTGAATGCTCTTTAAATTTCTAGAAAAGGTTTTGAGAGGTTAAAAATTAATTTGTCCTCGGAAACTAAAAATTAATAGTAAGAGAAATTTATTACAACTAAAATACTGAAGTACAAAATATTATTTATAAGTTTCTGCTTTAAAATAAAGTATATTTTGTATATACCATATATATTTTAAAGCAAACTAAGAAATAGGTCGATTAATATAAAAAAGTGACTAAATATAAAGATAATAAAAATGAATATAAAAAAATTATAAAAACATACAAAACCAGCCCCTATTTATAAAAAATTTAATTTTAAATTACATTTTAAAATACATCGAACTTAAACTTGAGGAAAAATGGTTGAAAAACAAGGCTATAAAATGGCATCTGCTTGCATAAATTTCCTTACTTTTATTCGCAGCAATAAAATATTAATAACATAATAAAAATAATACGGAACTGTAGAAAATTAAGGAAACAAGTAAAAACTGAAACAAAATTTCACAAACTCCTTAATGTACTAATAATAAAATAATAAAAATATTACCAGCATGAAAAACTTATTCGCTGCCCATTAATATTGGTCTTTGACTAATAAAAAACTAGGAAAAGCATTTCCTAATTAAAGTGTCATTACTCCCTGCTGTGGCTTTAACTTTGCTAATAATAAGAAAAAATTAAATATTGGTTTTAGCCTCGTTAGACACATCGGAAGTTGGGATTAAAACAGGGAAAGACATGTAAATAATTAGCTGATTAAAGCCAAGCCCCCATTGTTCCGAAGGCCAATCCTCTGGCGTTCACACCCACTGACCACTGGATACCAGGTTCCATCTCTGGCGGAGATTACCAGAGATTTACTTTTCAATCTCATCAACATGAAAAGCAACAGCTCGAGCGGCAGATAAATGTTTGTCTAACCCAAATCCACACACAAGGAAGGAAACTAGCGAGGCGCTACCAAGCACCAAGCTCCAAACTCCAAGCTCTCCGAGCCGCGCTCCAAGAGGCTCTCCTCGGGCAATCCAGTTTAGATTTCGACCATTGCATTTGGGAGCAGGAAGCGTTTTATGGCCAAAAGCGGCAAAAAGTTGTCTTACTTTTGTGAGCCAAAAAAATGGCCACGATGCGTCGTCGACGCATCGACAAATGTCGCGCAGCACTCTCTCTCCTTCGGGACAAATCTCACCTGGCCAGTAGTTCAGGTAGATTGCATAATGCCCTGTCAATCCGCACGTTGCATCAGATCAGTCTCTCCGGAGGCTCCTTTAGCTTATCTTTAGGCCAAGATTCTACAGGTAATTAAGCCAAAATTATGCCAGAAAAGAGTCAATTAAGAGTTGATCTATCTGAGGCCCGGTGGGAACTCTTTTTCGGAGATTGACTTGAATTTTATGCAAATCTCGTTACTCTTTTCCGCATACGTCGCGGAAAATGGCTTTGGCCTGGGAAAAACCATTCATAAAACGGGGTCTGAAGGTCGCTCGGTCGGTCGGCATTTGCCATTTGCCTGGCCTAGGGTGTGTGATCTCCGAGACACCTGTGAAAAGGTCAACGCTAATTACACTCAACAGTTGCAATTTCAATTGATTTCGATTGATTCTCGGACTGCCGGGCAGGTGAAAGTGCTTTGTTCTCGAGGAAATACCACTCGGCGGAAGCCCCAGACAGTCACGGTTGAATGATCTCGAAGAGAGACCAACCTCCTCATCCCATAACTCAGGCCAAGAGCTAGAGGTGGAAACCTTCCTCGTACGTCATCGCGCTCCGCACATAACTCACGCCCACCTGGGCTGCTCAGAGGCTGCTCAGGTGAGGCGTTATGACAACTTGACTGATTGGATTTGCGGTGAAGCTGAGCTACCTGCCGATGCTGTCAATGCACTCACATTCGCTGCAAAATTGAAAAGAAAATCGCTACAAAGTGTCTCCTGTGTTTGGGTTACCCAACGCATAATGGATAATGGCGACGCTGAACGATATGCTAATTAACTCAATTTCCACGATCCATAAACGTCTCACTTGGACAATTGTCTTGGTCTGGCGGAAATCCACCAGCACCGGCGGCGGCGGCTATGAGAATATTTTAATTGCCCAGCCAAAAGAAGCTGAAAAATAAAAGGTCTTTTCCTAAGGCCAATTCTTGCAGACTGTTAAATATTTGCAAATGTCTGGGGCTTACAGTGAAAAAATATATTTAAAATGATTAAAAATAGAAAAATAATAGAGGTTACTTGGGTAAGTTTTACTCAAAGCTACACTAATGATAAAATATGGGATTAAATATATTTTAAGAATTTGTTTCTGTAATATTAACTCTTATTTTAATATGTGAATAAATATGCATTAAATATTTATTTCTTTAATATTAAAAGCCTTAAATTTACCTAATTCTTTCTTTCTTTTTGACTCTTATATACAACTAAATATTAAGCTTTAAGATGGCTTAATATTTAGTCCAATTTTCGCAAGTTTCAGCTAATTAGCTCAACTAACTAAACCCCATACTTAAAACCTTATCACACATCTTATGGCACTCTTTCTTAATTACAGCTTTCAATAAGTTGCACTAATTGGTAACAAAAGAAAAACCCACTAAAGGTCAGTCGAAAAAATGGATTCTACGCATTTTAAATGAAAAATAAAAACCTCATAAGTGTAGGAAACGCACGAGAAAAAATCCATAACAAACAATTCAATTAAAGCCATAATGGTATTTGTGTAATAACCAAACAAATCCAACGACCTTGGGGCCCGAAAAAAGCCAATTAAAAGCTAGAGCCACACATGGCAATGAGTCAGAATTATGTCTGCTATGGATACTATATGTGTCTGATAGATATTATATATACCAGCAAGGGGTGCAACCCCGCACATTAAATATTTTCCCAGCGGCAAAAAACGAGTCCCCAGCGGATTGCAAAACTGGAACGACATCGGTGCAGCGCTAATGCTAACACATGTTAGCATTTATGGCCAACTTGATTTGCATTTAGTGCATTCTTGGGGACACTTTCAGGGGGGCTTGGACTTGCTCTCCCTCTCCTTCAGCCTGTTAATTTCAATTATAAGCCACAAATCAGTGGAGGATCTACCAACGATTGGTAGCCCCAGTGCCTGTCTTGGCCAAGTTTTTTGTGTTAACCCGAAAAAGCCACAGCGTTCGAAGTCGACTGCGACTGAGACTGTGCTGCTTAAGCTAACTGCGATGCTGACTTCGACTGCGACTTCGACTTCGACTTCAACGCTCTTGGCTCAAAACCCGCGAGCGAGCGGCGGCTCACTCTTACTTACTTTGGGCCGCGACGCTTTTCATTTCTTCAGTCTGTTAACGGCACGCCAACGATGCAGACGCGGCTAAAAACCAGCTCTCCTGGTAACTGTTAACTGTTTTAAGCCACACACGGACTTTGGCAACGAGCATACGCACAGTGGTACCTCCTCTACTTCTCCTGTTCCGCCTCCGCCTCCGTTTCAAGTGCATTTGTTTCAAGTGAAAAAATAATATAATAAATCTAATAAATTAATTAAATCGTGCGCTTGGATGGTGGCTAATTAACACCCAGTAAAATTGATCAAGTGAAAGAGAAACACCACAGGAAGAAGCTGCCACAGCTTCCATCTCCAGTTCCCATCACCAGCTCCCAGAGCTCCATAGGTAAGTGCCAAAAAAGGCAAAATAGAAATTTGCTCAACGCATGTCTTGGCAATTTTTTGCTAGTTATTTTTTCATGCTCTAATTATTTGGAAATTTCATTTTGTTTAACTCGTTAACTGGCATGCAATTTGTTTGCCCAAAGATTAGCCAGCCCGTCAGCCATACATCGCTCCTCTAGTTTTATGGCCAGAGACTTCCTCAATTTAAAATCGGAGATATATGTGTAAAAGGTGACCACCGAGGAAATAACTGGTCCATCTTCTCTCTCTCTATCTCCATTCTTTGAAGAAGATGTCTTGGGTTTTGTTTGTTTGCTGGCCGCTTTTCCAAACGCATCGCATCGCCACTTCATTAACCCAATTTTCACTCGGGCTCGGAGAAACTTTTTTCGGCGTTTGGACAAGAGAAAAATCTTGTTTATCGGGGCAATTTACATAGGGTCTGGCATTTCTCCTCCCTAATCTCCGATCTTAACGGAACTAATGTCAGGCACTTATTTGCTGCTGTTTTTTTTACAAGGCAAACTGCTCTTTGTTTGGGTTTATATATTTATTTTTTATCCACACACGCTGTTTTACTTATTTTTTCTTGCTTCTTTTTTTATGCGAACGGTCAGCGTTTTCGAAATTAAATACTTTCTAATTACAATAAACGCAGCCGATGGCCGCCGCCGGCCGGCCAATGTCCACACACAGGCACATAGCCTTTGGCAGCTTTGCTCTGAAGACTGAAATCACGTAGCCGCCCCATCGGCCAATGCCAGCCAATAAAAAGAAAAAAAAAATAAGAAAAACAAGCAAGAGAGAGAAACAAAACCTCGCGAAAGTGTCAAGAAAATATAATACTGCGTTCAGACTCACTTTTTCTTTATTGTCATGTCTTAATGTGGCGCCTGATGTGTTTATTTGCGCCATCAGGCCTCCTCCTCCTGGCCCGCAATGAAAGTGAAACGTGCGAATGGCTTTGCGTATTTGCAGAAGCTTCCATCGTTCAGCACGTGCCCTGCCAGCCATCAAGTCATCCATCCAACCATTCAGCCATATTGCAATCCCTCCTCTGACGAGTGTGTGGTCTTCGTCTTTCGCCGCTTTCAATTACTCAACCGCCAAAATGTTCAATTTGTCAAGCGTTTGAGCCAAGAGCGATTACGACTTTCTTCTTGCAAACCAAACAAAAGACTTAAGACCCAAACTTGGCCAAACAAAAGACTTAAGACACGAACTTGGTTCATTAGCTGGGCTCTTGTGTCGAGAGGAATGTCTTGCAGAACTTAATAGGGGTTTAAGGTAGCCCAACTTGTACTTTAATTGGATGGGAAATTTAGTTATTGACTAGTTAGTTAGTTAAGAGATTATGAAAAGAGTGATTTTGTGTAGGGTATTAAACAGAAAAAGAAGTCAAAATAATATATTGGCTTTGTATCAGTTCGGTAAATATTAAAATTAACTAAGTAAATAATTAAATTAATATATATTAGTTGAATAAATATTAATTGGAAGGCTAGTTAGGCCTACAAGCTTAGTCAAAAGTCTTTAAAGTAAACTTATTCATATATAATACCTTTTATTATGCCATAAGCCCTTTGAAAAGTCTTTCTTTTCTTTAAAAATTAACATAATAGTCTACCTATTGAATATTTTAATTAAAACTAGGGCTGTACAATACATAATCAAACCGATTTCATTAGTCATTAGTTCAGATACATAATTAAAATCCAGTAGCTGTTAAAATATATTTAGTAATAAGCAAACATTTCCTATAATTAAAATAACTTACAAATTGTTATATATTTGTTAAGCAATCTCAAAACAAGCTGAATGAATTGAGTAATTTATTTATTTATTTCTGCCTTTAATAATTCCATTTGTCACCAAAGCTCAGCGGTCTTTCGACAGCACCTGTGACACGCACTGAATTCTTAACGTGAATAATTACTATGCAATATTCCGGGCAATATTCATGCAATATCAGATCTAAATCGCATTTAAGCCGCCAGGCAAAAACAAAATCAATTCAAATGGGGCATTTATAGCTGGTTCGCTGTATCCAAAATCGTGAGTTGCAGTTGCATGTAAGACCCCCCCTTGAAAACCCACACGGTTGATTAGTCAGCACCCGGCTGCTAGCTGCTAGCACTTGGTGGAGGCTTTTTGCCCCGTTTTGTCTCTGTCTCAGAGTCTGAGAGACTCAGTGTTTTTCTTCTAGACCCCGACAAGTTGAAGTGTCTTGGCCTACTGCATTTTTTCTCACACTCTTGTCTTGGTCACGGATGTGGATGTGGATTGATTGCTAATGTTCATCTGGGCATATATCTGCCAGCCCGGCATGTAGGCAGCCAGGCGGGCCGGCAGGCGGTTCGGTTCGTTCAGTTTATGTGGATACCCTCGACGCGTTGCACAAGTCTTGGGGGCCGAGAATGAGCTCCACTTGAGACATGGCTTAGGTGCAGGGAGAGAAAAATTTTGGGGAGCTTTAAAATAATATTTAGTTAATGAATTCTGATGAATATTATATTTTTTTTGTGTTGCAAAAGTCGAACTGATGGTTAAAAATAACATTTACGAACTAATAACAATTTTTAAATGCTAAGAAAAATATGTTTTAAGTCGGTTAAAATAATTTTAATATTTTCTAGAGCTTTGGGATATGTAAATGAAATCTAAAGACTCTGATAGAAGACTTCTTAGTCAATAGACTATTACGCATATGTTTTTGTGAATAAAGGATATAAAATATATAATCATTTTTAAATAAAATATTTAATAATAATATTAAAGACATTATTGAATATTTAAAAAATATTTCTTTAAAACATTTGTAAGGTTTTTTTTTTATATAATTTTATTGAAAAGCTTAGAGTATTGAATCTAACTGTTATATAGAGGTTAATGCCTGATAAATTATGAGTTTTAGGAATAGGTTTTTTATCTGTGATAATAAATAATATTTAAAGCAAACTTATGATATAAATATGTAGATTAGCTACAAAAATATGTTACTTTAAAGCCTTGCGACTAAAACCTGCACAAAATGCCATAACTATTTACATAACTTTGATAATTATTTTAACTAAAGATTTATGTTGAAAGATTCTCTTCAAATCCCTTTAAATTCATATCAAAATACTTCCCTTTGCTCTTCTCTTAACCAAATTAACCCACTCTTTTCCCCAGTGTACTCATTTTCAGAGCCACTCTTGCTTTCTTCAGCTGCTCCAGTTGGCTGCTGCTTTGTTTTGTCACCGGCTGCTTTATGGTTTTTCATATATACACAAGTACTATATATATACTTATATTAAGTGCATAGTACGGAGTGGAGGCTTAAGTACTACCAGTGCCTCTGTTGCAATTGTCACATTGTTTTGGGCCAGTTATCGGTCTGCCTTTTTCCAAGCCAAGTTTGGCAAGAAAAAAAAGAGAGAAAGACACTCAAAGAGTTTTGTAATTAGCTGAGCTTCGAAGCCGCATCATTATTCGATTTGCGATGAGCGGCGAGTGATAAGCGTTTAAGACAATTTAACTGTGAATTCCGTTCGTCAAACGGCTCGAGGCATCCGGTTTACAAGGTTGCGTAACCCCAAACAGCCCCCGCATGCCAAATTCGGAAGAAAACAATAAAGGCAAATGTTCGACAGAGAGAAATACTTTCGCTTTCAAATGCTCGAGCATAAATTCTTGGGATTACGCAAGCGCCCAAGGCCCCCTCGAGGCATGTTTTGGTTTGGTGAGCAGGTGGTGCCTCCGCTGTCTTCGATGCCTCTTAGCCACTTACCTCATTTGGAAAGAAAGCAGCAGCGAGCAGCGAGAAATGAAAGTTGCGTGAAATTTACATTTCGTTTAATAATTTCAAACATTTCTTCGGGGTTCGCGGGGCATAAAATTTGAGGAATTAGCTTATTTTCCATGTCTGTCTTTAGCTTCTGCTAAACTCTTTCCGGGCAGGCCCAGAAAAACGCCCCCAGCCGAAGTGCATTTCATTGTCGCTTTCGTTTCGTATTTTTTTCCATTTATTTTTCCTCGTCTCCGAGTTCATTGGCTTTGCATAATTTATGCGTTTTCAGCCCAGCCAGCCATCAATCTCGGGTATTTGTCGTTAGCCAGAGACTTGAGCTAATTGGCCGTAACTGTAACTGGTAACTGGTAGGAAAAGACAAATGATTTCGGCACTCAATATTTAATGTGCGAATTGTGCAAGTATTTTGGTAACCATACCCAGAGAGTGGTGACTCACCTGGGTCACGCACATTCCTTGGCCAGCTTTTTGCTCTAATAACTGCAAGTATGTATCTGACGGATCCGTAGGCGTTGCCCCGAAAAAAATAAAGCAAGAGGTGTGTGTGTGACCAGCTAAGCGTGGCCGTTGCAGCCTCCAGATGCAATTAAAGCTACTGAAAAAAAATTGAGAAAAAAACTAGAGCTCTAGAAACCAAGATCTGTTGCCACATCTGGTGTCTCAAGGGGTATCTTGTAGCCCTATTTTTATTACTTGCCAACTAATGCCTCTTTGTTTGACTTTGTTTGACTTTGTTTTTTCTTATTTTTTGCAGTTACCTCAACGATCTGTGTCTGGCTGCCGCTGTTTATGGTAAGTCCACAATGGGTACGGAGTGACCTTGCCTCTCATAGTGGGTGTGGTATTACTCACAACTGGGTGCGGACACCAGTAATCCAATTAAATCACTCGCTGAATGATCAGCAAAGCGATGAAACAATGTCAATGCCAGTGTAATCCCTGGAGTCGCCAACATAATCCCTTCATGGCTCATAGCCTGGTAATCGGCTTTCCTGCGGCTTACGGCTTACATCCGGCTCTGTGGCTGACCGGCCATAAATCCCAATCCCAGAGATACACGCCCCCGACAGCAAGGAAAGTCCGGCTGTAAAATGAAAGGGAAATTGCCAGTTACCTGGAGGGAGGCTCCTCACCTGTCTTTTGCCTTTTTTCCGAGGGCATTGTCACATTTCACTTTCAATGATCGGCGGAGATTTCAAGTGCAGTCTCTCGGTCTCCGTCTCCAGCGAGGTGTGACAATGGGCAGGCTCTCTGTTTGCTTTGTTGGCTCTTTGAATTTTTTGTTGATAACTGGTTTTTTTTTGTTGGTCCGAAATATTGACCGCAAGTGAGTCTAATTTCTATTATTTTCCTCTCTCCACTTTCTTCTTTCACTGTGCCAGACACACACACACACTCTTACAGTGCTCTCCCGTTTAAATGCACCGCTGCAAGTTCCGTTTTTCGAAGCTGTTACGATATATATTTCGCATATTTTTTAAGCGATTTTGTTCAGTGAGTTTTGCTGATTTTTTTTTGCTTTCGTTTAACCCATTTAATGCGGCATCCGTTGGTACTCGCACATACTCTCGGATACATGTGTGTGCCTGGCGATTAATTCAGTGGAAAAGTGAAAACGAAAGTGCTCGAGGAGATCGCGCAGATCGCGCAGATCGGCGAGCTGCTGCAGTGGCCAGTGTGGTCAGGTTTTGGTCAGGTTTCTGTTTTTTTTTTCGGCTTCACTTTCGTTTTCATGGATTCACATATATATGTTATAATGCGAATCTTCTGGCTTGGCTTGGATTGGCCATAATTTGTGATTACGCTGGTTACTGATGATGATGCAATTAGCATCCATCGAAGTCATATGCAAAATGTGCAATGAGGAAATCGAGGCAAACTGTCGCTGCGATTCATTGATTGTGGTTCATGGATCATGGCTCTGGCCAATGGGGCTTGCATTTCGCCTTAAGTATTGCAATTTCTCGCATTTGGCCAAATGAAAACAAGCGCACAATTATGGCCACTTGGCCTGCGCCATGGCAGTTATGGCCGACCGATTGCCGACCAGTTGCACTTACAGTTACACTTGCCACACCAGATGCAGATACAGATACAGGTACAGCTGCAGATACAGCTAGCCAAGCCAAAGCCAAAGCCAGACCCGGCAATTACCTTTTGATTCATGGGGAGATACCTTTCACTTGCCCCCAGTGACTCGACTCGTCGGCGGCGGTTGTTGGTCGTGAAAAATGCAAATCCCGGCCAGAATCCGAAGAGCTAACGCCCAGCGACCTTGGCTTCCCGGTACAGTCTCTGCCCTGAGAAAAGATCTCATTGGAATTTAATAGGAATTAGCATTTTGGATCTGTGGAATTATAATTGTAATTACAGGCCACAATTAGTTACCGGTTCTGGGTGGTGCCGGCTACAAGGTTTCTGTCTTTCTGGTGACCTTTCACTGGGGTCTTTCGGGGTTTGTTTGGCATTGTGAAATTCCTTTAATTGTGGCTTGAAATAAGCCAAAATCATTTTTACTTTGAGCCAAGTTACTTCATTACAAATTGGTAAAGATAAAAATTACTATAACAATGGGTAACCTCTGGCATGTTTTGGTTCGGGAACTTGGCATTTAAGAATGTCAAACTTTGCGTGTTCGAATTCATTAGTTATAGTTCGAGTTTGGTTTATTTTAGAGCTTAGTTTAGTTTGTTTTAATTAAAAATCAGTTAGATATTTTAAAGGTTATTAAATGAAATTTACATGGAGTATAAATAAGCCAAAAAACTAAGATCTTCTTGATTTTAAAACTATTAAATGGTTTAATGGGAAAGTTTAACTCGTAAATGATTTAATGAAGAACAGCGATGCCCCTAGCTGGCACCTGTGAGCTCTTGAGCTTCTTAGCTTGCTCTACGATTTATATATCGTCTTTTTTTTTACTCTCTTTTACTCTCTTACTCTCTCTTAACGAATCCTTTCACCTTTCTCTTCCCCATTCCAGGCAATTAAGCTATGAAGCGAGGCATGCAACTCACCGCCGCCTGGCTGTGCTTACTGGCCACGTCTAGCTTGGCCCAGAACCAGGAATCCTCCGCCAAGTGGTCCCGCCAACTGGAGAGCGTGGGCTCTCCCGCCGATTCCCTGGACTCCCTGGACTGGGTGCCCTTGGCCCAGCCCCTAGATGGCAGCAAGGATCGCACCGGCAATGGACGCGTGCTGACCTACTCGCAGACCTTTCCGCCCAGTGCTCGCTTCGGGGATCTGACCAAGACGGGCGGCTCCCAGTTCGATTACCCCTTCCAGTTCCAGCGGTATCCGAATGGAGGCAGTCAGGCCCTGCCCCTGCGCCAGGGACCACCACCGCCGCCAAAGGGTAGCGGAGCGGGTCAGGAGCCCACGTCGCAGTCCTTCTTCAAGTTCGAGATGCCCTTCAGCGGCCACAACAACCACGAGGGACAGGCTCAGGCGCCGCCCACCCTGCAGACGGGCTACCAGATCCAACACACTTTTGGGGCAGGAACCTCTGGACTTCAGGCTCCTTCATCTTTATTTAGTCCTCCTTCTCTCTTTGGTCAGCAGCAGGCACAGCCCTTTGGCGCGGACTTCCATCACTCTTTGGGATCGCAGAAGCCTCTGGCTCAGGCGCTGAACAAGCCGCTGCATCAGCAGAACTATGTCCAGGACGTACTGCCTCCTAAGTCCTTGGGAAAGCCCCTGCCCACCCAGCCTTCCCTGCAGAGTGTGACGCCTCAGGTCTTTCCTGTGAATCCCGAACCCGACACTCTCTTTGGCCTGAACAAGGCAGTTCCCTCTTCTGCTCCTTCTTCCAGTCGGGATCAGGATGTGCAGCTGCTGTATGTGCCCTATGATACCCTTTACAACCAGCAGCGCCAGCAATCCGGTTCCAACTCCAACTTCGAGGTGAACAAGTTCAATGTGAACCCCGGCCTGCCCGCCGTCAATCCCTACCAGATCAACCAGTTCTACACGCAGGATCCCAGCGTGGGCAGTGACTTCTTCAGCTCGGGAACCACGACCCGGCCGAGTACCACCACCAGTCAGCCGCAGAGCATCTTCCAGAGCTTTGGACTTTCTCAGCCCCAGCCCCAGCTGCAGTCCCAGACGCAGACGCAGTTCACCACGGCCAAGCCAAAGCCCAAGGCCCATCAGCCTCCGCTGGCCATGTTCCTGCTCCGCTCCAGCTCCCGGCCCTCGCAATCGGATGTGGTTACGGCTTTGAGGAGTGCCCACAGCATCTCTGTGATTGACTCGCCCACCAAGCAGACGCCGGAGATCTTTGTGGGTCCCGCGGGAATGCCCATACCCGATGGTTATGTCAAGTTCGATCTGCCCTACCTGTCGCAGCTCTCCCAGAACAGGGATCTGAGCGATGTGTCCTTCTTTGTGGCTCCCCTGAGTTATAGGACTCCGAATGGGTTTAATAAGATTCTGCTGCCAGAGCCCCATGTGGGCTCCATTGTGGTTAATCGGGCCAAGGATATCCAGGGTACAAGTCAGCAATTGTCACCTCCTCCTCAGCGACCCCAGCGTCCCTATGCCACCGTGAGCAGCACCCGCAATCCCTTCGAGAGCTCCTCGACCACCACCACCCAGCAGTCGCAGCCAGGCCAGATTCCCGGACGTGGCAACAAGTTCAGCTACTACTACGTCCAGGATGGCATTCAGGAGGTGAACTCCCCCAAGAATCCCGCCAAGCAGGAGCGGCACAAGAAGAAGCGACCCCAGAATGTCCAGGTGGAGCAGCCCCTGTACCGTCCCGCCCCCACCAAGGCCCAGAGCCAGAATCCCTTCGATAATCTCAACCAGATAGGGGGCGATGACTTCTTCAAGACGCTGGGCACCAAACCCACCACTACCTCTACGTCCAGTACCTCCACATCGACCACCACGTCCACTACTTCCACGACAGCGGCTCCTCAGTCCCTGTTCACATACAGCACTCGTCCCCAGGTGGAGTTCCCCGGCTCCAGTGGCCAGCTGTATCCCCAGTACGTCCAAGAACCCATTCAGGAGCAGCTTCCCAGGCTCACCACACGTCCGCCCACTGCCTCCACGGCGGAGGAGGAGCAGCGCATGAAGACGTACTTCCGGCAGCAGGATGCCTTCCGCCAGCGACCGCACACCACGAATCCTCCCTTCGAATACACGCCCAGCTCCCTGGACTACGAGGTTCCTTTACCCACAACCACAACGCAGAGGATCAAGACCAAGCAGCGGGTGAATCTCTATACTCCCTCAGCCGTCCCGGTGACCACCTCGGATGTGGGCTACAACAATGTGGAGCAGCAGGCTCCTCTGAACCATCGTCCCAGCTACAGTCAGGCGCAGAACGAGATCCTGGACAACAGCAATGTGGAGTACGACCCCAATCCGTATCATGTGCCCTCGGAGCTGCCTCCTCTCACGCCAGATATTCCCGGTCTGGTTAATAATCTCCAAGAGAAGGACAAGCTGCAGCCAGCCCAGGTCACCACTCCTCTAGCTGAACAGGAACAGGAGACACGACCCACTAGAAGACCCATCCTGCGCACCCGCAAGCCAGCCGTGACCAAGGTCACTTCCTCCGTTTCCTACTCGGAGTCCGAGTCCTCCTCGGGCAGGCAGCCCACTCACAGGATCAGAAGGCCCTACAGTAGCCGAGGAACCACGGCACCAGCCGCCTCCACAGGCAGCGGAGATGGCGGCGATGAGTCCTCAGTGACCCCCACTCGTCGTCCCACCAGCGCAAGGAATCCCCTCATCCGCAATCCCAACCGCATCCGCTACAGGCCCACCACCGACGAGCGTCAGACGCTGAAGACCAAGACCCGGAAGGGATCAAAGGGCGGCAAGGGCAGCGAGGATCAGGATCTGGACTACCAGAGGGATGTACTGAAGCAAAACTATCCGGTGTTCAAGGCCTCCTCCCGACGACCCACCAGCCCCACAGCCATACCCAGCTCCTATGACGTCCAAGGAACCACCGAAGGACCCGCCTCCGAGTCCCAGCAGGTCTACACGGTCACCCCGAGCAACGCCATTGATGGTAACGGTAATGGAGGCAACGCAGAGCAAAGCGGCTTCCCTGCCAACCTTTTGGAACCCATGCAGATAGCCCAGCACTATCAGGAGTTCTCCAAGGATAACTACGGGCCGGGCTACTTCCCCAACCAGGAGGATCTCAGTCCCACGGAGGCCATAGTGAGGAATGAAGTCAGTCCCATCTTTACGACCTTGGCCACGACAACGCCCTCGACGACGACTACGAGTACCACGACGACCACAGAGGCACCTCCAGCCACAACCACCAGGAGATCGCCTTTTGTGAGGAGGAACTATCCAAGGCTGAGGACTACGACGACCACGGAGACGCCAGTGACTAGCACAACGCCCTCGGAGGAGAGGCCATCTGTAGGGATAATCATGGATTAATATTAAGATAAGATTATTTATGAATTTATACTTTGTAGATCCGCTCTCGTCTGCCTCCTCGTCGCGTGGTCAAGGTACGTCAGCGCCAGCGTCGTCCTGGACATCCAGCCTCTTCCTCTACAGTGGCTCCAGAAGAGGAATCCGAGCCAGTGACCCAAAGAGCAAATCTTCGCAAGCATAGTCGCTACAATAACCCAGAGGTTAAGGATAAGGAGGTAGCTTTATTTTGGAATTAAAATTAAAAAGAAATTTATTATTAAACCCTTCTTTGACAGACTCCCAGTCCCACTCCTTTGACCCAAAGACGTCGCTACAAGCAACCATTCCAGCTGGAGGGTCAGGAGTCCCAGTGGTCGCCCTCCTCCGAGACAGCCAACAGCAACTCTAACTCCAACTCGAATAGCTTCAAGCCCCTGAATCCCAAGTACAAGACGGAGACGCACAACTTCGAGAGTGAGCCGGAGATAGTGACCATGGGACCCACGGAGCAACCAGAGACCTACGAGTTCAATGTGGCTGCGGATCTGGGAGGATCAGGGGGTCAAAGAACCACCATCAAGGCGCCTAATCTCAAGTGAGGATTACGGACTCCCCTCTAGATCAACCTGAAACTAAAACTCTTACTTTGCAGACCCGAGAAATCCTTTGCCGAACTTCTAGAGGAGGTAATGGGCAAGGCCCCAGAGGATCAGACCACCGAATCCCCCAGCAGCACCGCGAGCCGCCTCAGTCGCCGCGGCAAGTGGAAGAAGAACCGTGTGTCCTCGGATAACTCAGAGAACTTTGAGACCGCCGAGTCCCAGAACCTGGGCCCGCAGCTCCTCAATGCCCTCCAGGCAGCCAGCGACAAGGAAGAGCAGCCCAAGACCACCACACCCCTAACCCCAGCAGTCACCGAGGCCCAGACAGAAGTCCAGGCGGTGACCACCACAGTGGCCTCGCCCACCACGCCCGAGGAGTACGAGGTGACCACCGCCCGCGCTGTGGAAGAGACCACCATAACCTCAACGCTGCCGGTGAGCGAGGAGAGTGCCACGCGTCGCATGGACACCGCTGCGGATGTGGACGACCTGGAGTCGCAGCCCAGCATCTTCTCCGAGGTGAAGAAGCAGCTGCACGACCTCTTTGCCATCGAGGAGAGCGAGGATGAGGCGGTGACCGCCGCCCTGGCAGCGGTGGGCAAGCGTCGCCAGGAGTACACGAGCATCCGCCGGACCAGCCCCTCGACGCCCTCAGAGAAAACCACTCTGGCGCCGGCGAATGAAGAGGAGGAGGCCGCCACCACCACGGAAGCCACGGAGAGCAAAAAGGATAGCTTCCACAAGGATCTGATGGAGCATGTGGTGTATGCCACCTCCACCTCGACCAAAGTCACCTCCGAGACGGAGATCTGCTACCGCGGACGCTGCATTCGCTCCGAGGATCTGCCCGCCAACCACAAACTGCACTGAGCAAGCGCACACGCCTCCTGGAAGGAGGAGGACGAGGCGATCCATCATGTACATAGGGGGCAGAGGGGATGAGGACAAGGAGGCAGGGCCCAGAGGCTCCCGATCCTCCCTGGCCGCATCCACTTGTAATTACCTAGCTTTAACTACAAATATATGTTAAGGATAAGCCACAGACAGAAACCCAAGGAGGTTCCTGGATAGGAACAGCTTAATCCTATCAAGGAACTTCCCTCACAAAGAGCACCCCTCGATGAACCCCACGTAGAGCAATTAGTTGATAGTTTCGTAGACTTAGCATTACGTCAGGATACCCCTTAGCCAGCATGTAAGTCTTGTACTAACGAATAATACCAATAAAAACGAAATGAAAAATCTTATAATCTGCTTTGTACATAAATAATATATATATATAGATATATATTCCGTATATAAGTAGACATAAATACGTATGTGTGTCATGGGTACAGCTAAGTAATACGATCAATTCCATGGAATGGGTCGCCTTCAAGGTACAAAAGTTTCTCAGTTACAACCAATGGGAGGCTCAGGCATTTCCTCAGGCATCTATGAGCGGGGCACGATCCTCGGCAGCTTCTTCAGGCTCACCACCTCCCAAGGGAGAGGGTGTTCTTGTGGTTAGAGGAGAGTTCCAGGCCTGGACACTGGTCCGGCCCAAGAGCATGAACAACAGGTTGCCTATAAAGTAGACAAAGGCCGTGAAGAAGAAAACGATGCGCCATTGAGCGGGATTTGTCTGGAACAGAATCAGGGAAATATTAAAATAATTTTATAATAAATTAAAAGCCTATAAACTCACCTCATCCCACACAATCAATCCCACAATCAGAGGCGCCAGGATGCTCATAAAATTCGCCGCACAATTCGTAATCCCCATCAACGTGCCCGCAAAATTCGGCGATAAATCTATATGATTCACATGGAAGCCCAGATACGTGGCCGAATTGGTGGCCACTGCCGTGGTCAGCAAACCTATAGCCAGTCGGACATTAGCTTCACCCTGGGTAATGTAACCCAGGCCAATCAAGGCCACCATGGGCAGCCACATACCCAGCGTGTTGAAGAACTTGCGGGAGAAGCCCAATGGAATCACCGTGCCCCTTTGCTTCAGGACATCCGACAGCCAGATGAAGACACAGGTCAGCAGGATCATGGCAAAGTAGGGCAGGGCGGACAGTGGGCCATTGCTCTTGATGTCCATGCCCAGGACGTTCTTCATGAAGGTCGGTATCTCCGTGAGCAGCGTCCAGAAGCCCCAGTTATTGGCACAGTGGGCGAGGACGAGCACCAGAAAGGGTCCTGAGGTCAGGATGCTCCACCAGGGAGTCTGCATTCTCGGGGGCTCTTCCCTTCCCGCATCTGAAGATCTCCTAGCCTGTCCCGAGGACTCAATGTAGCGCCTCTCACTTGGAGTAATAGAAGGATGCTGGGCCGGAGTGCTGGAACAATAGAAATACCACACGAAGGCCCACAAGATGCCAGCGCAGCCCGGGGCATAGAAGGTGCTGGGCCAGCCCAGCGACGAGGAACATATGTAGCCACTGACCGACAGCATGACCACGGTGCCAAACTGAGATCCCGAGTAGCAATAGCCCACCAGCCGGCCGCGCTCCTCCGCCGGCGCCCACTTCGATAGGAACGTGTGTGTGGAGGGGAAGATGACTCCCTGACAGAGGCCCTGGACAGCTCGCAGCACCACCACCAGCTTCCAGCCCCCGTAGGCGGCACAGAAGGGAGTCAGCAGGGCCAGACAGGAGCAGATGAGCACGCCGTAGAAGAGCATGAACTTGGCACCATAAATGGCGGACAGATGGCCGCCAGGTACCTGGGTGACTACATAGCCCCAGAAGAAGCTGCTCAGCAGGTAAGACTTGGTGCTCTCATTCCAGTCGAATTCCTGTAAGGAAAAGGTATTAGCAACTACCAAAAATGCTTAAAAATAATAAAATGAATCTATATTTTAGGTTTCAAAAATAAAATATCTAAAGCCCCTATTTGTATAAATTATAATTTCAATATAATATGTAATATCTTTTAACAAGTTATTACTGGTAACAGGCATTTTTAGTTAGGAAAACTCTAATATTTAAACCATATAAAGGTTTCTGCGATACGTTTTATAAACCTTAATAGGTCTAACCTTTAAATATATTAAACCTTCAATAAAAATGATTTGAATGCATTAATGAATCATTGAACCTTATCACTACAGCTCTCCAATTTCCTGGAACGTAAAAAACGAACCTAGAGATAGGAATACAACCGAAACACATTATTGAATCATGCAATGAAAATGATTCGAATGATTGAATCATTATACTTTAATAATTAAAGTGATTCAAATTACAAAATTGAAATATAATTTGATAAGAAGGTGATTTAAAAATGATGACTGGGGTGCAAAATGGTGTGAAAAATAATAAAATCAAATCATTTTCAGGAATTCCCTTTTTCGGTCTGATATAAAAGATATATTTCTGGGCATCGAAATAAAATAAGTCCTAAGAAAAATAAACTAAATTAGAAGGCAATTATTACCAGGAATTCCCTTACTTAATTTCCCCATTAAATTAAAACAAAAATTATTTTAAAGCTCTTTAGTTAACTTACCGGAAAGTCCGGATTAGTGGCATTCCGATCCGTCATGGCCACAATGGCCACGGAGAGATTCACCCGCAGGGAGTAGGCCACTGCCAACCCGAAGAACACCAGGATGCACTGCAGATGACGTACACCGAACCGAGGCCCTGCAAATGCGCAATTTACCACGTATTTACATATGCAAATAGACCTAAACAAAGGGCACAAGGTCGGCGGACTCACCCGTGTTCCCGATCTGCTGATAGCCATTGCGACTGCAGCAGGAGAGGCAGCCGAGCACCATGTCGCAGGTGCGGATGCAGTGGCAGGTGCAGTCTTATCCACGTAGCCAACTTGGATGCTGCGCTGGATGAGTTGGAAATGTGGGGGCGGGCGGATTAAGGGAGGAAGGCCGTCCGACGAGCGTCCAAACAATAATAACAGCTGATTGACACAAATATTTGCCACAGCTGCGGCCACGCACACAGATAACCAACTATCGAAACTAACGCTCTAACAAGTGCGACGATAGTTCAGGCGAAAGGGTCACACTGGGAGGCAGGTGAGAGGGCAAATAAAATTTTGAAATATGGGTCACTGTCCTGAATTTTATTTATAAATTTAGTTTAAAGTCTAATCTATATAAAAAATAAGTTGCATTTAATTTAAAAACAAATTTACATGTTACTTAAATATTCTAGAATAAATATTCATAGCAATATACATATACTTACATACACACACATACACCCTCGTATTACAAACATACATATTCTAGGTCTGGATAAATCGATTGCCAATAATATTCACATTATGTTATTCTAAATTAGTTAATAGTCTAAAAAAAAATAATAAATATGTCAACTAAGCCAATAAAACTTTACTTCTGGGGAATCTGTTTTTACCAATTCTTTGTAAAAATGTAATAACTAATTCCTGATATACAAAAAAGAATGTAATATTTAATTAATTATTCCTTTATTCTTGTATATTTTTTAACATGTAATATAAAATAATAAAATAAAAACCATTGTTTACGATCCTTTGAACAAATTTAAGAACTTTTTTCTGAATTTCTTTGTTGTAAGGATATAATATTTATTTAATTCTTTCTATTTTTCTACAACCCACAAAAATATGCAACACAAAATGTGCATCAACGAACGGAACTAGTGGAGATAGTTTATCAAACATCTCTGACTTCCGATAGTGGCGCATCTATCGATAAAACAAAGCAGCGCCGCCGCCATTCTATCAAATTCAAATCTCAGTCATCCACAAATAAAAACACTCCATTGATTTCGGTACAATTTGACTCGTTTGCAGCTGCGAATTGAGCTGTTTTATTCATGGCTTGAATTGTCTTCATCTTTCTTTCTTTTTTTTCAGTTTTGCCTTTTTTAGTTCACTTTCTTTCATCACAAGTTTGGTTTTTCGCTAATGCCTAACTTAAGACTAAAACATATAACAATTACTAGAGTCGTTGTGGGTAGCAGGCGGCTCTGTCCCTATTTACACTGAACGCTTTCTCGAGTTGCAAGTTGAATTGGTTTGTTTGTTGCTTTGTTTTTTCTTTTCTTTTTTTTCGATTATGTACATTACGGAAAATACTGCAAACAATAATAATTTACGCTGTCTTACGGACTAAGCAATTACCGTATAATATCGCTAATGGAAGCACGCGATTGTCACTAAAGTTAACTTTCAGCTCGTCTCTAACTAACTAACTAAGCCTACGAACTACGAAACAACAGCCCGGTTGGATGACTCGATGACTCCTCTCTCTATTTGACCTGGCCGTTGGGCGACAGGGGCGTGCCCTGCTCCGCATCCTCCTTGTTGTCCCGTGGCGAGTCCCACCACTGCACCTCCGTGCGTCCGAAGATCACGAACAGCAGGTTGCCCACAAAGTAGAAGGCGGCTGCCAGGAAGAACACCAATCGCCAGTCGCCCACATTTTCCTGTTAAGATTAGGAAATACTAATTAGTAAAGGATTCTCGAAGAGATTTCAACCTCCAAACTTACCTTATCTTGGACAATGAATCCCACAATCAGCGGGGCAATGCCACTCATCACATTCGCTGCTCCGTTCGTCAGACCCATCAGCGTTCCGGCATAGTTCGGCGACAGATCGATGTGGTTCACCTGGAAGCCCAGGTAGGTGGCTGCACTGATGCCCACCGTCAGCGTGAGCAGGGCCACGGCCAGCGGTGCATCCTCCTGGGGCACATAACCCAGGGCGATCAGCGAGAGCATGGGTATCCAGTGGCCAATGCTATTAAACAGCTTCCGGTTGAAGGACAGGGAGAGGCCCTCCTTGCGCTGCAGGACCTTGGACAGCCAGACGAAGAAGAAGCTAAGCAGGAGCATCACCAGGTAGGGCAGCGAGGAGAGCAGGGCACTCGACTTGATGTCCACGTGATAGATGTTCTTCATGTAGCTCGGAATCTGGGTGAGCAGCAGCCAGAACCCAAACATGTGGGTGCAGTGCACCACCAGGAGGGAGAGGAAGGGCATGGAGCTGAAGATGGCCACCCAGGGTGTGGGCGCCAGCTTCTCGGCGGACTGCATCTTGCCATCGCTGCGCGATTCCGTGATGAACTTGAGCTCTCCGGGCGAAATCAGGCGGTGCTCCTCGGGCGTACTCGCCGAGAACAGGTACCAGAAGACCATCCACAGGAAGCCGCAGGCTCCTCCTAGATAAAAGATGCTCGGCCAGCCCATAAATGAGTCTGCGATGAATCCACTCGTGGCCAGCATCACCACTGTTCCGAACTGAGCTCCCGAGTAGCAGATGGTGCCCAGAATGCCTCGCTCCTCGGCAGGCGACCACTTGGACAGCAGAGCGTGTGTGGCCGGGTGCACTGCACCCTGACTCAGACCCATCACGAAACGCATGGCGCACAGGGCAAACCATCCGCCGAGCTTCAGGGAGAGCGGCGACAGCATGGTGATAATGGCAGCGATGCCCAGTCCCCACATCAGCAGGATCTTGGCTCCATAGCGTTGGGCAATGTAACCTCCAGGCACCTGGGTGACGATGTAGCCCCAGAAGAAGCTGCTCAGCATGGCCGACTTCTGGAACTCGGTGAAGTTGTAGTATTGCTGTGGGAATAAAGAGGAGTTAGTTATAGGATATATATTGTAAAATCCTATAAATCGATCTGAAACTTGGTTTACTCATGTATTTCGATTAGCTTATTGCGAAAACCAAAGTGTTAAGCTACATAAAATTCAAGCTCAAAGCAAAAACCTCAGAAACCGCATGATATCTCAAGGAAAATAACTATATTAATTCAAGCATTGGTTTTTCCTTAGTTTGGTTAAATTAATTCAAGGAAAGTAACGATTATTATTAGATATTTTAATGAATCATTATATTCTTTATCAAGCTTTTCCAGTTTATCAATGGGTTCTTATCTTTGCCATTAACATTATCATAAACAGCTCATCGAAATACACAAAAACCAGGGAGTTCCCAAGAGTTGCCATAACTTACCTCAGAATTCAAGAGATCAAAGCCAAAATCATCATCGTCCTCTCCACTGACATCCGTATCGTTCTCTCCCAGGCGGGCGGTATTGTTGTCCACCGGTGGCTCCGTCATGGCCACCACAGCCACGCTGAGGTTCACCCGCCAGGCGTAGCTCATGGCCAGGCAGAAGAAGCACAGGATGCACTGCACATGCCTCACGCCGAAGAATTTCTCTGCAAGAAGAGGATATACACAGGCGTTAAAAGGTGGAACATGTGGCGCTCTCTTATCACTACTCAGAGCTCTCGGACTCTCTCTGTATCTTTGTATCTTTGTATCTCTGAAGCTCCGCAGCTCTCTTTTTTTCAGAGTCTCAGTGGGCCCAAACTGGTAGCCATGTAAGTATGTGGGGCGCGTTTATTTATAAAACACTTTGACTATGTCAAAATCTTGTTCACGGCACGCACATGCGATCGGGCCAGAGAGAGAGATCACATACACATGGACACCCACCAGACCGACGACGATGTCTTTGTTGTGTAAACTGCAACTGTGACTGTACTGTACAGATACTCACACCTATATACCATCAGGCAGAAGCTATAAGGTATGAGGTGCAAGTGGCCCACACACTACCTGATCGGGCGATCCTCACGTGACGATCTCTCGGATAATTTGTGGTCCGGTCCGGTCTGGTCCCGCCGGCCTTACGCGGATTTGTTTTCGTGCATTTGGCTATTTTTAAACCCGACTTTGGCTCGCCATAAATGGCTTAGTCTCTTTATAAATAGGAGTCTTGATGGTGGCTTGCTGGTTGGCTCGTTGATTGGTTGGGTGGTGTGGTGCAACACCACCGCTCCACCGCCGGCAACCTTGCAACGCGGCCTTACAAGGCGTTGGGGTCTATTGAACTCCGCTCTGGCTTGAATCCAAAACCAATAATTAACAAACTACAGTCCAAAGTCTCAAAGCTCAAACTTCCCGATGTCGCAACTAGAAAATGAATCATGTAACTAATATACTGAGGAATTTCTAGCTAATTAGAGTGTCTTTTATGGTTCGTAAAATCTTATCGCTGTTATTCTCTGATTTGTCTGGTTTTAAAAATAAATGATGAATGAATATTTCCACAAAAATGAATTTTTATTAGCTAACGACAGTTGTGATAAGAACAGTTCTAGAAACAGGTCGTAACTTAGAAAAGGTTGGGTGAGTCTAAACAAGAATTTATTTTACCGTCGTTCTACTGTATCTCTTATAATTCCTCATTTAAATTGCTGTCGAAATCGACTTGTAGAATCCATAAAGAAATCCAAAAAAATATCTCTTGAGTTTTGAAAAGCAACCTACTGAAGTTGGACTGTATTTCCAATAAATTGAAATTTGAATTGCTGTCCGAACTTTGAGTTCTCCCTCCCTGTCTCTCTCTCTCACTAGTACTGGCTCTCTCTTTCCCACTTCCCACTTCCATTTCCTCTTGACGAGGCGGTCTCTCTCTCGATCTCTCTCTGCGCTTCTACCGTCGTCTCTTTCGCCGTCTGTCGGCTGGGTTTATCGTGTTGAACGCGATGATGACTCGTGGTCGTGTGAGAACGCTTTATCTGACACGTTTTTAAATTTATTTGCGCAATGTCTTCCCCTACAGCGAAACACCCGAGCGAATTTATTGCCAAGATAAAGAACTTTTTGTCTCGTCTACGCAAAGAAGAGTTCAACCGTACCGGGGAAAAATTCCCGGATTGCAAACCTAATTTTCGACGAACTACACAGTCGAAATCAATCAGCCTTTATGAGGCCCCGTAGGCCATAAAGTCAGAGCAGGCTCCAGCTTTGAGTGTTTATTGGAGACCATTTATACGAGCATATATAGAGTATATTTTGATTGATTGCCAGTGGTGACTGTACTTCGGGCCATTAGGTGTGGGAGTGCGGACACTCGAAGGACACACACAACACAATAACAGTAACTGAGTCAAGTGTGCCGTATTGATAACCGATAGGCACCGATAAAAACTGGAACGAGAGCGCCAGGCGGTGGAGGTGGCGATAAGATTATCTATCACTCTGTTACAGCGCCACCGGGCGGTGGAAGAGGAAAGTTCTCTGTTTACCGTTAGAACGAGCGTTTAGCTTTACAACTGTAAATTCTGTCGGTGGCGGTGGGTTTATTTAGCTTATCAGCTGACTTGGGCTCGGTCGCCCCCTCATTCCATTGTGCCCCGTGCCAGCGGGTTTCTATTTAAAGTTTTTCATTTTCATTGGCGCAGAGACACTTCTCCTCCTCTTCTCTCTTCTCGTTTTCCTCTTATTTAATTCTCTTTTCTTGATTTTTTTGTTTATTTTTATCACCCGAAAGTGCTAAAATGTGATTTTATTTTGTTTGTCAGCGTAACCAAAAAGAAAATAAAGACTACACAGAGTAATGAAATTGAGGAAAAATTAAATTATACGAACGCTCCGAAGGATGCATTTGCGCTGCAGTGGAGGTCGTCAAAGCGAATAGGCGAATAAATGCATAATTACGTGTATCTCTGAACCGCCGAGATGGAATAAGTATTTCTACATTTCTACAAATGGAGCGGACTGACTGACGTGAGTTCGAGATAGAAATATGGGAGTGCTGTGTGTTGGAGAACCAATTAAGCGGCTTCCGGCAACAAAAGCAACAACAGAGCTCGGATCGGATCGGATCAAGTTGGAAGCTCGTCGTGGCGCTTACATAAGACACGTGCTTTCCACTATTCACGGGCCATAACGGTGTATTACTTAGCGGGGGGGTATCACTGGCTGCATCGAATGCAACTATTGTTTTTTTTGCTCCAGCGTGGGGGTGTGTACTCACCGTTGGCGTATTTACCACCCGTTTTCACCATGGTCAATGCGGTGGTCATGTGTGCGGCGCGGGTTGATTTATAATTTAGTTTTCTTTTTTTTTAGATTTTTTCGAAACCGTAACGTTCACGTTTTGGGTCACTGGAAATCGTCGGTATCTCACGCAGCGTGTTCCGGTTCCGTTGCCCACATGTGTGTGCTTCGTTGGCTGCCTTTTTCGCGTATTTTCCCTCGATTGCGTTACGGGAAAAACTCTGCTCCTCGGAAATCCAGAAACAAAAAAATATTCTGGGCGTAGGACTTTTTGGAAATATATATGTATCTTTTTCAGTTTGGTTTTTGCGAGTTTAAACGTTTTGAACGTTCTGGCGAACGACTGCGACTGCTTGAGTAACTGGCGGCGGTCGATTCTTTTATAAATATGATCGAACTCGCGGCGAGCGCTCTCCCGACACACAACTACACTGGCACCGCGCGCGAGAGAGAGCGTGTGTATCGCGTGAATTCCGCTATCAGTCAAACCGAACACGCTGGCACACTCGCACACAAAAATATACACACACTCTCCTCGCTCTCGCGCCGGCAAACGGCGAACGGGAGTAAGTAAACAAGACCCATACCAGCACATGGTTATCAGTTCGGGCCAAGTGGTTGCCTTGCCTTGCCACCACTCTCCTCTCCCATTCCTCTACCCTGGCTTTTCCCGTTGCCCTACCCGCCCTACCCACCTTTGTTGTTGCTAGTTTTCTGGGTATTGTAAATGCAGCAGGCTGTAAAATTAGTCACAGATTGCAACGCTCTCCCTAAAATATCGCTCTCTTGATTTCACTCTCTCTTTATAGGCTCTCTCTCGAGATCTGGTATCTTCCAGATACCACTTCTGACACTAAGCATGAATGAAATGCATCCTTCGGGTGTTCCAGGAAAGCAGGCCATAATATGTATGTAAACAACTCAAAATATCAAGTTTCAGATACATTGGAGGAGTTCTTAAAAGAATATTTTTTAAAAAACGGGTAGAAAGATCCAAAATGATCACCTTATTAAAGGAATAAAAGTCGAAATCTTCGTTATTACCTCTTCTGGGAAAACAAAAGTCTTGTTATAATAACTAAACACATCAAAATACATATTATTCAAAGTTTCAGACTGTTTTCAGAATTATATATGATATTTCTGATTTCCTTATTAAAGGAATAAAAGTCGAAGTCTTTCTTTTTGGCTTTTCTTACATACATAGAATAACCAAAGACATAATAATACATATAATTACAAAGTTTCAGACTGTTTGCATTAGTTTAAGATAGATCCCTACTACTATCGGTCTTTTAATGATACTTCTTTCATTATATTTCTCAGAAAAATAATTAGTAGCTGTCTTATATAAACCCATCATAATACATACATCTACAAAGTTTCAGATGCCTTTATAGTCTCTTTCTAGATGCTCATATCTCCGAATTAAGATGAGCAAACCCCCGAAAATCCCCCTGCGTTTTCGCTTTTCAGGGAAAAACAGGAGACTGTGTTTTCTTAGCGATAACATTGTAATGAAACCTCAGGCGAGGTCATTGTGTTCCATTGATAAGCCAGCCTAGCACAACCTCATCTCTCTCAGTCTGGTAGCATCTTTTCAGATCCCTCTCTCTATCAGATTAGCTCTGACATAACAAAGCCCTGGTAGGATCGATCGATCCATAACAGCTGCTCAGGGGTGATCGATAGGTACCCTTGATTCGCCACCACCCGAGTGAGTGGTTACATAAATCACAAACCCTTTGATCAATGCAATTTTCATTTCAAGATGACATGACTTCTCCCTACGCTCCCTCCTCCGTTTCTTTAATTACTTCACTTGTTTATTTGGCTTCCTTTGTATTTGTTATTATTGTTTTTTCCCCACACTTACTTACTTACTGGGCTTATCAAAATATAATTGCTGAAAATGAAATGTTTTAAACAAATTATTTATGCTTATCAGTGCGGCGACACTTCAGACTTTGATTTTCAACTAAGTATATGAGCCGCCGTGCGGCAGGCGAATTCTTCCGTCCCAATTCCCCCCAGCTCGCTCCACTTTTCCCCCAGGAAGCGCTCTGCAAATTCATTCTGATTCTGACAATCATTACCTATAGGGAGGTGGCAGGGAAAGAGAGAAGGGATAGGTGCTGGGGCAGGAGTCAGGGGCCAATGACGACAGCCAGTGGGTTGATAACGACGACGCTCCACTCCCCATTCTGATTTTTACACTGCACAAAAAGTGCTCTAACTATGATTTAATAAATGTTATATAAATTATAAATTTATTTTATTTAAATATTACCTCAAGATCCAAGCCATAATATGGAAAATGATTAATCAAATTAAATACAGCAAGGTCACAGTGATTCCTAATCTTAGGATTAATTACCCCCCATATAAAAAAATATATATAATAATGCTGATTGGCTGAAAATAAATTCCAGTGGATGTATTTTTACACGCAAAAATATAGATAATCATTTTATTTGCCGTGCAATGCATCGAATGGCAAATCAATTTTGGCACATGGCACACACGTTTCAGGGCACGTTCACTCGCCGACGACCGCTCGCGAATCTCGAGACGTCCCTTATCGGTTTCCCTTCCTATTTCGGGCAATCGGAGCATATATACCGGCCCCCGGGACTCGATCCATAACCCGCTTATCGCCACCGGATCTAGGCTAAACTGAAGAATTAACCATCGTGCCTAATGGGACATTTTTGGTAAATGATTTGACCGAATCGCGGATTTATGGCTGGCTAAATTTAGAGGTAGGAGTGTTTTTTGGGCTAAATCAAGAAATCCCGGCGATGCCAATCTAATCAATGTGGGTGACACGCCCACTCCAAAAGCCAACTACTGGCACTGATGGATGTGATTGTTACACCACCGAGCGCGGGCTTATCATGAATAATGGCAAACAGTCAGTCCGCTTGACGTCAACTAAGGTGAGGATGATGAGCGGGAGAGGGACTGATTATCCAGAGATCCGGTAGTTGCAGGGTGCTCCTCCATATGGCACACACCTTGCCGTAGACTAATTAATATGCAGCCTGTTCTTACACAAATTGTTCAAATATCAATCTAGCTGCCAGCGGAAAAATTATTTGCGCTGCATTACGTATACGCCAGGTGTAACCAAACAAAAACCCTCTAAACGGCAGCTAATTGTGGACCTGCGATCTGGTCCATTAAATCGATGATTCTGAACTCCTTTCCAAGGTTTTTTTCCACTGCTAATCACAATGTCCCCGAACAGATGGACATTGTTTGAGGCGTTGGCGCCAACAGCATTTTAATGACCTCCACAAATGTTGGCCTATGAAAATTGGCCTTTGTTGGTACTCTATTTCAAGGGGTACTTCGTATTCCAGAGAGGTTTATTTATGTTCTATGGCCTAAGCAATATTATTAAAAATCCATTATATATATTTTGGCTTATATCTAAAAAATATTTCGCATATTTTACCGGATGAGCGTGCTAAGCGTGCAGTCAAAATATTCTTATTTATGTCTGGGCAGCTTTCTATAGTATTACTGTATAAAAGAAACAAACATATAGAAAAATAATAGAAATGACTGAAATATAAAAATGAATTATAGCAGAGAAATAAAAACGTTGTCTTTGTAAGAAACTTTTAAGTACGAAACGTAAAATCTTCAGAGATTCTTGGCACAATTGAAGACTCTTCTAGATATTTAATAACTAATTAAGATTGCCTTAAGTTCAACGAGTTCATGTTTGCTCAATTGCCGAAATTGTAAAACAAGTTGAACTCAGGCTCAATTTAATAAAAATAATTTAAAAGACTTAAAACTATTGCTTGCCTCTCTATAAATATTCAGAGAGAAGAATCTATAACCAAATTCGTATCAATTAGCCACTAAAAACCAACTTGGCCAGCAAGTCGTGAGGCTCTCATCAACCTCCATCCGGTTGTGTTGCCCAACATCTTTAAATAGCTGAAACTTTTCCATTCAAGTCCTAAAGATAGTCGTAATTAATTTTGATCAATATCAGTTACCGTTTGTCAGCCAATAAAGGCAATTGAATAGAGTATTCCCGAGTCGATCGCCGCGATCGTTCTCGACTTGGAGAGACTTAGATTGGTTGGCATGCAAATAAGTGTGAATAATCGATGGAAATATTGGAATTTATATGCATATTTTGGGTGACATCTAAATGTTTGGGCAAATGTCTCATTACAGCGGGGGATCGAATCACCGGATTGTGTGAATTCCAAAGGCATATTTGAGCTGTCGGCGGCGTAATTGAATTGGGTCCAATCAGCGGCCACCCGCCAATTTCAATTATCGCTGGAAACTTTTATCGGATATTGGAATTGGAAATTAAATGTACAAAGTATATGGTAGTGGGTGGGGCAGGTGGGCGTGACCCGTCATTAGCGCCCTGTCATCTTCTGGTGGCAACTATGTCCGTCTGTGGGTCAGCCATTTGGCAAACACTCAAAGACGCGACGGCGGCGCGACACCCAATTCGGGTATTTGCGGAAAAATTTATTTCAACATGAATACTCAAAGAATTTGATTCAATTTAATTGCAGGCGCGCACAGGCCAGAAGCCAGAGCGACAATCCGTTATAAATAGATCGTTTCGGAGCAGTTATTTCCGCCGGAGGTAGGAAAAAATAATAAAATAATGATTGCCTTGAGTCACTCGGCAAATCTCGCTGTGGACGCAGTGGACGCAGTGCCACTGCAGAATCTAAGCTACCCAGAAATCTTATCGCACGGAAGATTTCGTGGGGACCATAAAGAAAGGCGTATTTCATATTCTTCCATTGTGTAAGCTTTATCATTTTTTGTGCAGGGGATTTATCACCAATACGCACTAAGTAGTCCCCCTGTGACATCACTTGAGCACACAGGAAGAAAAATCTTGATTTATTCAAGTGGATTGTGAATTATTAATATTAATATTATTATTAGTTTGTCTCTTATCTTGTTTTCTGATAAACCAGAGCACTTAAAGTGCATTGTGAAATTTTAAATTTAAAAAGTATCATTGTGATCATTGTTTTGGCTTTATCTTGTTACCTGAATGGGAAAATTTTCCAAATGACAAGCTCACAGAATAATCCAGATCAATTTAGGTGGATTGTGAAATTATTATAACGCTTGTGTTAAGAAACACTTGCTTAAAAACATTTTCTATATCAATTCTCCATATTAGACTTAAGTATTTATGATTTTTTAATAAAAGGAAGTAAAACAGCTAGAGAGATCAGCTTTCTTACTTGATTTTATTATATACGAGAGCTTTCTTACTTGTTTTTATTAAAGAAGAGAGCTTTCTTACTTGTTTTAATTACGAGTAATTGAAATATAATTATTATTTCTATCTTAAGAATTATAAGGTTCAAAAAGGCGGCCAGGGGTGCCACCACAAATCTCTGTGAACTTGAAATCAATAGAAAAACTACCTAAAAGTATGCAATAAAATCTTAAAAGTGACAAATACTTTGTATAGCCTACTTTCGAGCACTACAATCTTGGATTTGAAATCCCCAGTAATTTCCGTAACCGAATTTCTCCCCGTGCATCCTCGTGACATCACTTGGGGGCCATAAAAGCTTATCTGGCGACAAAGGGCACAAATCTTGGCTACAAAGATCAGTTAAAAAACCGTCAGAAGTGTGACTGGGCAGAAATGGGCGTTAGCATTATGGGGGAATGGTGGAGCATCGGCGCTGGTTGTGAAATGGGAAAATTAACAATTCATTATCGCCACGCCGCACCGCACCGCTCCCCGCCGCAGAGACAGCTGAACACTCGCTCGAATATAAATACGAATACAATTTGTGGAAAAACAACAAACAGCATTGGGTATTTGCGTTAACAGTGCAAAAAGTGATTAAGCGATAACCTTAAGGAGCGGCGGCGAGGGGGGGGACAAAGAATGCGATCGGCGAGAGAGAGAGAGTGTGGGGCAGAGGAGAGCAGGAGAAGAAGGAGAGTGCGAGAGCTTGGGGCGCCGCACTGTGCTAATTGTTTTTGCCATTTTGCACATATACAAGTGTGAGCCCCCAGAGAGAGAGCTCCAACGCTCGCTCGCTCGCTCTCTCTCGTTCTCGGTTGATCTTTGATCACGTTTCCCGCACACGACGAAGGCACCCGAGTCGCTTGCTCGGCGCCTCTTTCACGTGATAACCATGTGCGCTGCGCTCTGCCTCCCGATCCCGCTCTCGCTGTGTCCGCTCTCCTCCTCGGGTGTCTTTATGTCGAAAACGAGTCACAAAATGAGTTTGCCATTTTTACCGACACATGCGGCGCGGTGCGGGCAGGGGGTGTTAGGGGGTGTAGGATAGGAGATTGGAGATCGGAGAGAGAGCGGGGGAGTTGGGGCCTCGCGCACACCCATGATTTCACCACTCCGACAGAGATAGAGATACGAGGAGAAACAGAAACTGCCGATTCACATTGAGTCGGCCGACTATCACGCATTTCTCATTCCCCCCATTCCGGTCGAGATTTGCACACTTTATTTTGGGCCCCAACCAAGACGACGGACCCCCATCCAACCAGTTTTTACGATGATGACCAAAAACTCGGAGGCCGCGAACCTAAACGAAGCCACATCCACTCTAAGAAAATTATCAATCTAAGAAAATAATTAATATATTATGGAAAGAAATCTATTAAGATAATGGATATTACTGGGATCTTGATAATATATTAATTAATTGTAGTATTAAAATACATTTGCAGTATTTTTTATACTTTTTAGTATGAATAATTTATATTTAATACAACCTACATTTTTTCCTAGTCTTATTCCGTAAAAAAACTAGTAAATCTTATTTATAGTTAAATTATATAAACAAGGATCATCATAAAAATGTTCTATATGTTGAACTTGAGATAGTAAGAGATTTTATCACATATAATATCATTTTTTAATGCCAATCAGTTATATTTAATAGATCCTTCAATTCTTTTTCCAAATATTATTTCCTATTAAAGATTATCTTATTTTTTGTATTACTTAAAACCTTTTCATATAAAATCAACAGAAAATCCATTACTTTTAGCAAGTTCAGTGTTTATTTCTAGTATACCAAAAGCTATTTCAAGTTATTTACTTAAAATCAAATCTTTTTTAACACCTGCACTGATTTACCAATTTACTGCGCCATTTTTTCCGCTGTGTAGTAAATTACTTGGTGGCTAGGACAAGTGGCCACAACTAAGGTTTATGGCTTTATTGCTGGCCACGATAAGATCTCTTGAGATTCCATAAAAATAACTCCTTTTAAATGGGCCTTTAATGGATTGCCTTATCGGGGCCTTAAGGGGCTTCCAGAACCCCAGAACATGTGAACGTAGAGTGAAAAGTGCTGAAACTGGCAGAACTCGGAACTTACCCAGCACGAGATCCGATTCGAAATGCTAGTTTTACTCGGAATCGAATTCAATTTCAAATTGGGTGACTCGAACTCACACTTACAAGCTCTCGTCCATTGCCGTCACAAAAATACGGCTAAAAATACGAATACGAGTGTATTTAAATATGTGTCGCGGAGTACATAACATAACACTGCCTTTGTTCATATCGCGTGCTTTTGAAGAAATACAAAAACGAAAATAAAAACCAAAAACAACAAGCATTTATTCAAATTCCGCTTATCAACAAGTTTGCCCCGCCGCCACTGCCATGTGCCTGGCTCCTCGGCTTCCCGATCTCCTTCTCCTCCTCCTCCAGAGTTCCGTGAGTTCGAAGCTATAAAATGTGCACGGCACTCGGCTTTATAGCATGTGAGAGATACGCTCGGAAGACGGGGATTATATGATTGCAGAATTGATTTGCCAGCGCCAGACTTACTACGGTCATCCACAGCTTTATCAGATTTCGGAGGAGACTACGGGAAAGTTTTTTGGCGCAAATCTACTTTTTTGCCATATCAGAGGATCTTGAAAAATCCAGATAAGAGGCGAGGAAAGGTTTTTCTACTTGGGCTACTTTACATAATTTCTACCTTGCAATCTTTCATTTTTTGTAGCATACTTTTTTGCGCTTTGTTTAAAGTAGCTCAAACTTCATTCATCGTTTCATTTCATTCACCTTGTGAAGCAGCTACTATAGGTTCGGAAATATAAGCATAAACATTGTAGAAATTATTATTATTAATATTAATATTATTAACAGTATAAATATTTGATTAAACCCCACAAATTTGTAGAAATACAGACAAATCTGAATAAAATCCTTTATTTTTTAAGATAACGTTATTCAAAAGTTAATAAATTGTTATTGAAATTATTTAAAACCCTTTTCAAAGGCTAAGACGTAAAGCTTAAGGATCTTGAAATGGTTTAAAGAGCTTATTATTAACTCCTTTATATATTTTCATATGTTATACATCAATAGGTATCTCCGCTAAATTTAATTTATAATATAACTTCTTTTCAAAACTCCAACAAGCCTTTCAGAGCAGAGACTTTAACAAGAAAAAGCAAACAGATACATTTAATACATGTATTTATTCTTAACATTATATATTTAATATTCTAACTAGAATCCTTTACAATAAGAAACAAGAGGTTGCTAAACATTATGAATATTTAACGCTTACCCATGATTAAACGTTATTATCAGCTACAGGAACTCAAGCTCAGGCTATGCTCCCACTTTATCTTAGTAATTTTATCCAACTCTAGCGTCTCAATATTAAGCGGAAAAAGTGGGTTTAAACGTTTATATATTTTGGCTGTAAACTAGTGTAGTCAACCTGATGTCATCCACAGATATCGAGAATGTTCACTACATTGTGCCATATATGTATATTATTTTTGTATATACTATTTTATATTTTATAATTAAATTATTTTATCATATATAAAATATGTAAACAAATAAACACCTTAATATACGTTTCCCGACCTTCACCCGCCTCGGAAAACCCCAACCGCAGCTGGGAATCAAACATCTCTGTGGTTTTCTTTTCACATGTTGTACATGCTTAATTTATTATTATTTCTTTTTTATTTTTTCTTTCGCTTGGCTGACCTTATCAATTAGTCACTACTAACTAAAACTTAAAACATAAGGGGGAATGCAAATACAAAGTATTTAAATACAATTTACAAATAATATACAGATGGCAGGAATGCGAGAATGCATTGCGCCCATTGCTACAGTTAGGAGGCCTAACCTAGGATTGACAGTTTCATTTGGATTTGGTGGACCTGCTTGGACTGGCGGAGAACTACATAGCTGACTAGGCGACTCCCGACTCCCGACAACTTCCATTTCCATTTCCACTAAATTCGTCCAGTCCTTAGTGCTGCGACTCCACTTGGGGCGTGGAGTTGCGACGGGGCTTCGGCGGAGGATCGTTCCAGGGCTGGACATTGGCCTTGCCGAAGATCACATACAGAGTGTTGCCCACCAGGTAGATGCCGGAGGCGATGAAGAACACAATGCGCCACTGCTCGGGATCGTGCTGGAAAGAGGGGTAAACCAAAGGTAAATAATTGATTCAAAATTAATTAATTAATCCCAGAAACCCACCTCATCGGTGACAATGAATCCCACGATCAGGGGGGCAATGATGCTCATGATGTTGGCCACGCCGTTGGTGATGCCCATCAGGATGCCGGCAAAGTTCGGCGACAGATCGATGTGGTTCATGTTGTAGCCCAGGTAGGTGGCTCCGTTCATGCCCACGGTGAAGCAGAGCAGGACCACGGCCAGCTCCGACTGGTCGGCGCCCACATAGCCCAGGCACACCAGCGTGATCATGGGTATCCACAGACCAATCGAGTTGAAGAGCTTGCGACTGGTCACCGTGGACACGCAGTTCCTGTTGTTCAGCTGCGCGGAGATGGCCGAGAAGACGAAGGACATGCAGAACATGCACACATAGGGCAGCGAGGAGAGCAGGGCATTCGACTTGATGTCCTTGCCCAGGACGTTCTTCATGTAGCTCGGGATCTCCGTGA
>VNJO01003818.1:0-15383 GCA_008042535.1 Drosophila tani | reverse complement strand
TATCAGAAATTTTTGGAGTTGAATGTGCCATCGTCACTTTAATCTCACCTCGTTAAGAGGTGTTTTTATTTGATATGAAACCAGCTTAGGGCTGAGAATTACTCAAGGATTCATTTTTCCACGCTGCTCGCGGCAAGGGCGTTGCATAAGGACGTAAGGAGAGCATTTCGCAGCACTTAATCCATGTGTCGCAGGCGACATCGCAGCCCTGGGAATGAATTATGTGCGACATGTACGAAAAATTACGCGCAGAAATTGCAATGATGAAAAATGAAATTTATTGTGAGCCGCGGTGGGCGGGGTTGGTTTAAGCTCTTGGTGGCAGCAGGCGCGGATCCGCAGCCCTTTTAACACGCTTTTTAAATTTATAATGACGCAGGAGCGGGCTTCTGTACAGAGGAGTCGGCGCTCAGTTCCGTTCAGTCGAGCAGCCTAATTTTCCGGAGGTGGGCTAAAGTTTTTGCGCATTTCAGCGTAGAAAATGCAATAAATTAAGCAAAATACTTCAGTCACCTTGAGCCCTGAGTCCCTGATCCTTGAGCGCCCGGCAAGCGGCTGCTGAATGGATGGGCACAGTGGCAAGGGGAGTTGATGCTCGAACGTCGTCCTTTGGGCGACAACACGGCAGCCGTTGCCGAAACTTTTTTCTGCCCTTTTCTGTTCCCTCTTTTTGTTTGACTGAGCGCGTGATTAAATGTAAAATTGGATTTTTATTATTTGTTTGCAAAATATCCTTGGCTGTTGTCCTCGCCCGGTGCCCAACTCGTCTTCCCTGCTCAACCTTTTGGCAAGTTTTCAAATTGCGTGGCAAATGGTGAATGGTGAATGGCGAAGTGCCGGGGGAACGTTCTAGTGCGCATATTTTTCGCAATTCCCCTCCAAGGGGTTCGACGAAGTCCTTATAATGCGCTTCTGAGTCAGCTGCTCAGCATGCTGCTGGCATTTATAATGAGTGCACTTGGCCAGGGTCGTTGGTTTTGTTCGGGTCTCGCTCCGCGCCCGTATATTAATTTTAAGGAATAGTTCACAGAATGGCTGGGATAGCTCTGTCAGGTCGAGCGAGCCGAATGAGTACACGTGAGATGTGATGGGAATCAGACTGGGCATCGAAATTGAAATCCTTCTGGCCTGCACCCGTCAACAATTAGCGGGCGGAATGTATTCATTCACTCAGCCATTCATTGTGTGCCCACTAACTGCACGAGCATTTGGCGCAATAACTAAAAATCCCGCTAATTGACACTAATTGCAAATACTTGCCCGTTTTGCCGAGCAAACAGGAGTCCGATTATCATCGGTCTGCAGGCAACAAATGAATGGACGGAGCTTGAAGCTGAAAAACATTGGGTCCGAGTAATTGCAACAAAATCGACAGAGGCACAGTCAATACGAGTTGTGTTTCAGCGTCAGTTCAGAAACGCGACTGCCACTGCAGCTGGAAAAACTGCATCAATTATTGCTGTGTGCTGCCGGAAAATTATGGTTCTGAATATTTAGGCGCTCTAATCAATGCAGATTCAACCAAACAAGATTAGCATTATCCTTAGTGCCTAAGTAATTCCCTTCATAGGAGAGTGTTCCCCAAGCATAGGTAGCTCGGTCGTAGTCGGGCGCAAACAAAGGTCTAATCAAATTTTGTCACATTTAAAGAACTTTTGACACATTTTAAATTCAAACGTTATGGGCAACAAATGTTCGGCAATAAAGCGAAGCCTTCACAAGCTCCCAGTAAAGAAAATGCTCGGGCTTCTCTGGCCTGATAATAGGCAAAGAATTTCCCCAAATTTGCGTTGGGGGAGCGATGAAGGCAATCTCGGCTCTGACAGCCAGAACCGAGATCCCGAGTGCTCTGTCGGCGGAGTGTACTTAAATCCAATTGACAATTTGAAATTAAAATGCCAAAAAGTACATAGCACACGACCGCAAAACGAAGCAAGCCAGCGAGCGACGTCAGATGTGCAGATACTAATGCAAAGGCACTCCCTCTTGACGGCGCTCGCATGGAAGCTGAGGTGTATGCATATTAAACGACGGATATTCCAGGATATTTGAATTTTCGGACAGAGCGAGACGGCCAGAGTTGCAAGCTGCAGAGCGCTAATCAAGCGCCCAATGTTTCTTCCAGTGTATAATGAAATGCAACGCTGCACTCTGCACACGCAGCACATCTGGGTGTGTTTATCTAGGGGCGTGCGTGTGTGAGCCCGGCAGGAATAGAAATTGCAATGTCAGCAATTGGCAGCAGCAAAATCTAAATAAACAATGTCACAAAATGCAACCGAACCCAGTCAGCATCGGCATCAGTTGGAGCGGCGGTGGAAAAAGGGTTGGCCCTCACACTCCCCTGCAGGGATGTCAATAAAATTGCCAACAGCTACACGACTGGAGGGGTCTGTCCTGGACGTCCGTGGGTGGCGGGAGTATCTGTGTGTCCTGCCAATAGCTAGGTAACTAGTTAGACAGCAAAACGCAAATGCAGCTTTGCATTTGTGCCATGTACGCGACACGGGAACGAGGAGAGCAGATGGCAGCGATTCCCTTACAGATGCGCAATCGGATACCGATACATCCTGTTTCTTGCCTGCCTGCCCCGGCACTTGGGGCTTCGCCGTTCGCTCCGCAAATAAATGCATTTTTATTTTAACGGATCGGTGTTAGGGAGCTGCTCTTCACTTTGCTTGATTTGTAAGCTTTACGTTCCCGATGCCTTCCCCACTCCTTGTCAATTGAATCGCCGTCCGTCTTGGCCCTTCCCCTTGGAATTTCCATTTTGTTTGCCTTGCCAGTTTTTACACTGACCCTCTTCCCACGCCCCATAGGGCTAGGTCCCTTAGTGCTCCCTGTTTCCATTGTCATATTGTACATTAGGCGACACAACGTTCGTTTCATTTGATTCCGATCCAATCCAACCTTTTCACTGCACCGCAGTTGGCACGAGGAGTGTCTGCAAATATCTGCAGGACATCATTTTAATAAACTTACACGGTATCAGCTGGTTGGCTGGCGACGAGGAGCGGTAGTGGAGGGGGCAGAGTGGTAGTCCTGCATGTCCAGCAGGTTGATTAGAAAAGTTCTGTGATTACAACAGTTTTTCTATCGTTGGAGTGCCACACGGCTACTAGGGTAGATCTGGATGGGTGTGAGCATGGGAATGGGGAAGCAAATAAGAACGGTAAAGGGGGGTATAAAAAGCAAGCCTCGTCGAAAGCTTAAGATCAGATTCACTCTACAAAAAAGGAGAAAAAAACAAGAAAGAAGAAGAAAGAATTTTTTTGATTTTAATATTTATTTTAGTTATTAGTATAACCGTATTTTTTTTTAAAGCTCAGTGTTTTGGAGAATATAAAGAATAATAATGTAATGGCACGATGCCACTGTATTATAGATACCTTTTTTTTTTGTGTATGATGCGAGTTGCGAGCGAATTTCGTGAGTTTTAACTTAAATAATAAAAACATTTCAAAAAGATTGTCTAATAGCCTTTTTACACATCCGCTTAAAATCGCATCAACTTTTTGTTCCTGCTGCGCCTGTTTACACAGAGTCCGAGTTGATGCAGTCAGATTTTAACGTTTGGCATACAAAAAATAAATAAACTGAAAATTTGTCTTTTTTTTTCCTGTGACTAATATGGATCAAATCAATACAATATTGGCGTTAGCAAATTGAATGTTTTGCACAGTCAATTCCCTATCAAATAGGCTTCAAGAAGTTATGAGAGAGGAGAGATATTCTTAGGTGGGTGCTGTAAAAATAGCATCAGAAATGTTGCAAGCCAACGATCTCAAAAAAAAGTAGTGCAACTAGAACCGCTACTTAATAGATCGGTCTGGAAATTTGTGAGTTATTATAACGGCTTTCCCGTGTTCGCTTCCTCGATTAAAATCTTTCCGTCAGGACCGCAGCTCTTTTTCACAAAGATTTTATATTAAAAATTACCTAAATATGTTCAAAGTTCCAGGCAGTTATTGCCTAAAAATTGTGAAAAATACCATACTTGTAGGTTATGGAAACAGGCCTAAAATATTAGGTAATTTTTGTCCGAAATGCCTATGTTCAAATTTAAGTTTGTTGAATATTTTTAGGCAATACGATGCTTAGATCTTCACTTTAAGGTAATAGAAGCCTAAAATTTAATTTTTATATAATATTGTTTTTATATTAATACAACCATTTAACATAATAAAGGTGTATTCCAAAATGCATACAGTATTTATTTTTATTATTGCAGTAGGAGCTGGCTACTTCCGTAGCACAATCATATCTAAGAAAAAAATAAAAATAAAAATACATTTTTAGGTAATGAAATTTCTATTTAGCCAATGAATCAAAAAATCCTAAAATTTTAGGAATTTTTTTCCTGGGTGTAGTCACACTAATGGTTGAAGCGGAGTTGTTGCGACATTGTCTGCCCCTTTCTTACACATGTATTACTTACGGAAAAAAAGTCGTTGCTGCGATTTTCGAGAGTTGAAGCAGATGCGCCTCTGTGTAAAACCACTACAAGAGAATTTATTATTGTTTTATTGTAACACTAGCCGTTTCGCCACAAAAATCAAGTAGGAAAGCTACAGTCGAGGGTGACCGACTGTGAAATACCCGCTAATACCCGCCATAGGGTAAAGGGGTATTATAAGTTTATTGTCAATCGAGAATGTATGTAACAGGCAGAAGGAGGCATCTCAGACCCCATAAAAGATTATATATTCTTGATCAGCATCACCCGCCGAGTCGATTTAGCCATGTCCGTCTGTCCGACCGTCTGTCCGTGTGAAGTAACAGATCTCAGAGACTATAAGAGCTAGAGTTACCAAATTTGGTGACAACATTGGAATCTGTTGCACGCAGATCAAGTTCTTATTAATCTGGCCACGCCCACTTCCGCCCTCAAAAATCATAAAAAACGTAAAATAGGCTATACTCGATATGTTCTAGTTAAAGTTAATAGATACAATAAATGAATAGGCTTGAGCGGACGTTTTCTGAAAATTTCAGTAAAATCGGATGTCAAACGTGGAAAGGCACTGCTGTTGCAAGCAGTAGCCGACGGGTGGCGCTTTCGAGCCTTGGCCGCGCGATAAAATGGCGCCAACTGCAGGAGAAATGACAAAAGAATAGAGCAAGAAATGACAAAAAATAAATTAATTCGTTTTTTGACGACGATCGAGCGGGTTTCTATGCGTCCTTTTAAAATGTATCAGTCATATTTAGGTCGGGAGCTAATTCGAGAGGCAATTTATTTGAAGAAGTATCGAAGCAGAGTATGATAATGTATGTACAATTTTAAATTGGATTTTAGTGTAAAGCACAAACGTTTAGGTACCGGGTATCTCACAGTCGACTGTAGCTTTCCTACTTATTATATATTTTAAGCTGTAACTTTTGGAATGGATGCAAATATGTCAAAAACGGCTAAGTCCAAGTTTTGACACCATTGCAGAGTATTATTATTATTTTTCCTATGGCAGATATGTGACATAGACGTTCAATCTGGCCCGTTCCGGCTTATACTCGTACACTAGCTACAATGTCTGAATTAAATTCAGATAGCTTTAAAACTGAATTCTATACAACTTTTTGGTTTGGAATCTTTTTCTGTGGATTCGAGCTCTAAAAATTATTACAGATTAAGGAAATTTCTCATTTCTGAACCACAACGACTGCCATACGCGTTTTCCGCTTGGAGGGCCGGCACTTAAGCCAGCGAGTGCCGGGTGCAATTTACCAGCTTGTTACTATTACTTTTTCCACTCGCTGCGCTGTTGCATGTAGTAATTTCCACAATTAAAATGAAAAGCGAACACAAAAACAAAATCGAGGCCATGACAAAGCAGGTACTGCGGGCCAGAAAGGGTGGGGTTTGGGACCAAGGGGTTAAATTTGTCACCCCTTCGCCTGTTTACACGTGTTCGTTGTTGTTTCGACAAACCAGCGACAATCACAACAGCAACACAAAAGGCATTAAAAGTCACCTTTCGTGGAGGGACATTTCTCGTTTACGTCCCCGTCCCCGCCCCGCCGCCGTTGTCCTTTTCCAATTGTCATTCACTTTTGTTTTATGTGACTGCAGTTACCCACTCAGCGTCGGTTATTGTTGTTGTTGTCAAACTAATTGTACGCAACAAAGAGCAGGGAATGAACATTTTGTGTGTAAAACATTTGAAAAATTCTTGCAAGGGGCAATTGTGCTTGCCGTGTGTTTTTATCGCATTCGCATCCAGAAAGGATTGCAAGTGTATGGAAATGAATTCAAAATAAGCCAGCCGAGCTGCAGATGTAATAGTTGTCCTGTGGACGTTCTGCACGCTCTGCCATTAAGCCACATAAATAAGAATATATTTTTATTGTTCACCGTCTATAATCTCCATCCCGCTCTTTCTGTGATTCTATTCTATTTTCATTGCTGCTGGCACGCTACGAAATTTAAATTAGATTTTACGCGAAGGGCAGCAAATGAAACGCTATAAATTATCGCATACTTTTCGGGGGTCGGTCCTGTTCCCGAATCTACTGTGGTTCCCCTTCTCGTCAAGGGAACTTGCTAGGTACATTTAAATGCGATTTGTTACGGTTTTGGCTTTTGTCGAATTTCGTCGAAAGTCGTGTGTCTTCGCAGGGGTTGCGGATCCGTTCATTTGTGTGTACATTCCTTAGGGTAGCGACATATTGCGACAGGTTTTAATTTGCATCTTATGGGTGCATCTCCAGGCGTTTTTTTTTTTTTGGAAACGGGGATATTGTGTGGGAGATGGCACTTCCATCCTCTTAGCAACAATTTCCTCTCACTCGAAATCAAAGTCGAGCTTTGTTTTAAAAATGCGTTACAAACCAACAACAAATTAACTTCAAGCGCATAATTACAAATCAAGCTCAAAACGACGCCTCTTATGTCCCAAAGGTCATCATTTAGGCTTTAATCATGGTGCCCTAAAGACACTACTTCTCAACCATTTGCGTTCTATCCTAATGCGAACCATCCAAGTAATGAAATCAATTAGTTAGAAATTCTAGCTAAAACAAACTTCTTGAGACCGCAACCAAAAGCCCTTTGCCGGCTAAGCAAGTTAAAATTAGTATTTATTGATACAAACCAATGTAGATCAAATAACCTTGTGATACCGATCAAAGGAATACTTTTTAACATATAATGTATTAATTCATTATTCTCTGGGCACGGTATTCAAACAGAAATGTATACTTATTTAGGGATCTGATGACAGAAATTGTTCATTCGCGAAGGTGGCTCGTAAAAACCAAAGCCATAGCTTGACCTTCCGTGAATATGCAATAATGAAGACTAGTTAAATAAAAACAAGTGGGAAAGCTACAGTCGAGTGTGACCGACTGTGAGATACCCGGTACCCAAAGCATTGTGGAAATGTGAAATAGCCAATGAGCATGGGAAAACGTTTTTATGATTTTCGATTCCAATGTTGTCACCAAATTTGGTAACTCTAGCTCTTATAGTCTCTGAGATCTGTTTACCAAAACGGACAGACGTACATGGCAAAATCGACTCGGCTGGTGATGCTGATCAAGAATATATATACTTTATAGGTGTCTGTT
Organism: Drosophila tani; assembly: GCA_008042535.1. NCBI lineage: Eukaryota > Metazoa > Arthropoda > Insecta > Diptera > Drosophilidae > Drosophila > Drosophila tani. The sequence goes on along the minus strand of VNJO01003818.1, from coordinate 7,817 downwards.
ACATACATTCTTAGACTATGGGTACTGGGTATAATAAACTAAAATGAGTTAAAAATCTAGAGTCGGGGGCTCTCAACTGTGGGATACCCGCTTTGAATTAACTTACAGGACAAATGGCATGCCCAGCCCAGTCCTATCCCAAATCTTCCCAAGACCCTTCCAAACAATTACTCGGATAAACTTTAAAATCATTCTTTTTATTTTATTTATTTTACGTAAAAACTATTTAAAAGCTGCCAAAGTTTCATTTTGAATTCTCCCAAGCCACGGTTTGATCAAAGGTTAGATACAAAACTGTTTACCAGCAATTTAGTAGCTCTAGGCTCTTGTAGTTGTAGTTTATCTTTGAGATCTGTTGTTTCATACGGACAGAATGGCAGAGTAACAGACATACATATAACATAACGTAATGCACTTTATTTAGCACAGAGTAGTTCCAACTGTATTTCAATTAAATTAAACTGTACTTTGTATGATATACATTGTATATTATATAGAACTTCAAATCCAAAAATCTAAACCAAATCACTTACCAGCAGCAATTTGGGTTGGGTAGCGACACTTACCTGAAAAAGACAAAAATGTTGATAAATTAAATGTTATAAACCTACGTACATTTACTTAAGAACTATTAAAACTGCAGCTTCTGAGACCGTATTCTTACGCAGTTTTAAATCCTGAAATTTTTGGTTTAAGTGTAGCCTTAACTGAAAGTTAAAGGACTTGTGAAAGTCGAAACTGCTAGAATCATACTATATATGCTGATTCAGAGAACGAACTGATCATTTCAGTTTGTTGGTTTGTTTTGTAAAAGTAACAAAACTTTAAAAAGCGCACTCTTGTAGAACCAAACTCACAAATCGTACTATCTTACAAACAAAAAAAAGATATTCTGAGATGACACTTAATCAGGGAATTAATTTATTTTATATTTCATTCTAATAATCAAATATCAATAACAGATATTTTTTATGATCTATTATAAAAATACTCCAAATTAATCAATATATAATTATAATCACAAGGTTTTAATAAACATTACAAGCATGCTTATTTCAATATTCAGCATAGCAAATAGTGAAAACTATAATGTTTCACTTTGATTTTACTTTGACTGTTAGCATAGTTTTGTTTTCTACTAAAATCAATAAAAAATGATAATGGCTTGGAAAATGTTTACAATATTTAATAACAATATAGGCTAGAACAATGTTGGCATACACATATTGCATCGTACTTGCCACAGTCGTTATTTTAGTTCCTTAGCAATATCCTTCAGACTTAACTTCTAGCTTGTTACAGAAAATGCAAATATTTCCCCTTTTGGCCGCCTTTTTGTGATGGTCTGAGACCGGGAGGTTGTGCCTAGTAGCCGGTAAAGACTGCTCACTCCTTTTCTCTTTCACCGTGCAAAAATGCTAATTAAAGTCAGGACGCAATGTTGCGGAAAAATGTTTACAGCCCTACAGAGGGCTTAAGAGCAGGGGTAACTACAAGAATGAAAACTTAAAGGTCCGCATGGGCTCACCCCTTCCCTCTACCTAGTTTGCCGTTGGTGTAGTGTTTTTGTTCATGGCATCAAAATTTAAAGCAGCGTGTCACCCGAAAAAATTACACTCGATTTAATTTTCCAGTTCAGTTCTTTTCTGCCTTCGGAAATGTCCTTCCAAGGGCCGGCCATCCCCTTGCTACCGCTCCGTCGTCCCTGCATCTATCTCTTCCTCGGGCTCAGTGCTTGGTGTCAAGTTTGACTGGCTCCGGGTTCGGGCTCTACGGGTATTCGGTTTTGAGTTTGGGTTCCGGTTTCACAGTTGACGTTATGCATTGAAATTAATTAAATCACAGCAAGCGGAGCACTGCTTCCACTGCCTCCACCAGCACTAGGCTGGTGTCCTTGCTTGGCCCTGGACTGCTATCACAGCTCTCAACCATACCCCAAAGCAGGAAGAACCGCGTTTTAAGCCCTTTAATTAGCTGGCATCGTGCCCGAATCCTCGATGGAAAGCGGAGCAGGCCGGGCGCGCAGCTAGTAATTTGGAATCGTTGACTTATGGACCGTGGAGTCCTAGCTTAAAGTGCCTTCAAATCCAATTGAAGTGCTTAAACAATCATTTAACCCATCCAGGCTTCCCTAAAGATCTCCGCACCGGCCGAATATGCAAACAAATTTCCACATGAAAATCATTTAAAATGCTGAAAAAGTATTGAAAATTCAGTCAGGCACTTTGGAGTCTACACTAAACAAACTAAACTAAATGACAGAGGGCGTTCGGTGTCCAGGGGGAGCGGAAAAGTTGTCGTATCTATAGAAATTATGCAGGCAAATTTATTACAGCACAGAATTTAAATGAGTTGAAATCGTTGTCATTGTTTTATTTATACAAAATGTGCACTTTGTTGTTGTTCTTGTCGTTGTCGTTGTCGTTGTCGTTGTTGCTGCAATAATGAAACTTACTCAATCGGAATATTTCAACTTATGTGCTTAACAGTCTCGTAGCAGCCACACACCCGAATACAAGGACAATGAGAATTGAGCATTTGGCAATGCAGGACTCTTTCCCGCGCGCCCTGCTGCCCATCGACTGCAGTCCTGTAGCAGTGTACCCATGGGAATCGCCAATTTATTTGTCACTCTCACTCGACCCTGGGGCATTCCCCTCCTCGTCCAATGTGGTCCCTCAGTACCCCGGTCCGTGGGTCCAGAGTTGGCATCCTTTGTTGACTTCATTCAGTTTTGCGGTACATTTGATTTGTATTTCGCTCTGCTTCCCTCTCTTTGTTTCTTCATTGGCATTTTGTGCTTTCCTGATTTCCCCAGTAGACGACGAGAGCCAAAATCGAATTCCGTCTACCTCGGATCCTTCCCTTCCTCGAATTGTCATCATTATAATGTCATTGCTTTGTGTGAAGGACGTGCGAAAGGGGTAATATGGGACATAGATATGGAGCTAAGCGTTTCAGCAACTGGTCAGGACGGGTGGCAGCCATGTCCTTGTCATTGCCAAGACTAATGAATGGGGTTGGGCACTCGGACGCTTCCGGCGAGAAATCAGTTCGCCTGCTCATCTCTGAAGCAGCTCACTTCACGTTTAATTTCCACACAAGTCGCATGCAAAGACAATCGCAAGTGTCGCCCGAGAACTCTATTAAAAATCTTTTAAGGCTCTCGAGATGAAGCAGATGATGAAGAGAAGCCTGCAGAGTCGCCTAACTGAAGAGGTGGGTGTCGGAGGCAACACAATGCCGGCTTTTGGCAACGCTGACTGGAGGGCCGCCAGCCAGAGCGCCACAAGCAGCGGCCAGGGAAACAACAAGAGCGACTGCTGTGGATGAAGATATTTATTTTAGGGATAAAAGGAATTCAGTATGGCTTAAAAGTGCGGATGAGTGCCACTTCACGAGCTGCGCAAGGAGCAAGCGACGTCGAAGGAGCGACTAAGGAGACAAACAAGACGAACAGGACACACACGAGCGACAATGACAAGGACCAGGATGGGACAATGGGCTCGTGGAGCGAGCGGGGCCCAAGGGGAAAGGGCGCGCAAAAAGTGCTCAAGAAAACACCGAAGAGTTGAAAATGGCGTTAAAGTAAACAAGATGAAAATTAAAAGCGCTGAGAACAACAACGAGAGAAAAGCGGGAAAACAAAAGCGGGGCGCGAGGGACACAGATGCTCGGAGGGGCTCACGGCCTGGTGTCGGGATTTGATTTAAAAATGGAGTGACATTTAAATAAAAATCTTGTTGCATATTTACAGGCGCACAACCGAGGAGTGCGCAAAAAAGTGCCAGGACGGGGCGAGGGAGCTGGCCGAAAGCAATTTGAGTGCAGCTTAATTGTCACTGCCAACCGATGGGCGATGGAGGCGTGGCTCTGTCGGCTTTTGACCCCTGCCCCATCCCATCCCCCCCTTTGGCCAAGGGAATTCTGTCCGTTTTGCTCGGCTTTTGTGTGCATTCTTTGAATAATTTAAAACTGCCAAAAAGTATGCAAATGCTTCCCTGTTTCGCTCGCTGCCTCTGACTCCCGCCCCCTGGTGATTGACCCCGCTGCCGCGCCCAGGGCATGGCACCTGGCTCAAAAGTACTCAGAAAGCGAAGATAGTGTAGGAGAATACCCTTTAATTTCTATCGAATTAGTCCAATTCGAATAAAGTCCTATTAAAATGAAATTAATTAACTGAAGTCAAAGTACAGGGTGTTTCAATGGAAGTTTAAGGGCTTTAAAAGGAGATTGCCATGGGTGCAAGTTAAGAAGTTAAGAAGTTATAAGAACGATTGAATTTGGCTCAGATGGAAAAAAAGAAAACATCGCCCGAACTTTCAAGGAAAGCTCCCTGCACTCGCCTGCAATCTGGACATGGAATCATCCAACGCCCAGATCCGGCCACATAAGCACATTCCATATCAGTAGCGTTCACCAATGCCCCACATGCAACATGCCAAACTTGGAAATTATTATAATTTCGGCCCGTTTTCGAAGTCCTCGAGGGTCGAGCGACCTTCACTCAGACACGGGAATACGGAGTACAGCCTTATTCCGTAGCAGTTTCGCCATGTCATATTTAAATGCAAATTTATGGAAAACGTGTCAATGTGCTAACAACAAAAACAAACGAGCGCCGCACTAACGTGTGACTAAAGCTGAAAAAAGTGCAAAAAAATCAACACAGAGTAATCCAAATCCCTATCACGGGCCGTCTGACTGGCTGACGTACGTGGCAAGTCAACAAGGGGCGAAGCTACATGCAGGGTGCCCAGGCTTCTGGCCCGGCTCTTCTGGGTTCTTCTGCTCGTGCCTGATTGACGTGGCCACCGCTCGCTGCGCTCTCTAATCCGTTAATAGAAACATTAACGAGGCATTTTCCGAAAATTATTTCGAGCACGCGATACGGCTGGCCTTTCCATCCCAGCTCGGCCAGCTCAGTCAGCTCAGCCGGTTCAGTACCTCATTTCAAGTGAAGTCAAGTCGGGCCGCTCTCTGCCCGTCAGTCAAGTTCAAAGTGCAGCAGTGGCTGGTAGCTGGCTGGTAGCTCAGGAATACAGGGGAAGTCTCTCGCTTCGCTTTAATTTCCCGTCGATCGTTAACCCTTCGTGTGCGTGCGAGGGTTCTGGGATGGGGCTCGAGCTCGGGGTGGACGGCTGCTTCTCCACAACTGCGGCAATCAGTGCACGTCATGGACTGGTGGTTGCTTCCAGTTCAAGCAGCCCGAAATAATTGCATTGTAATGTGCAGAGTGTCTGCCACCCAGCAGCCGCCCCATCTTGGCCCATCCCGGCCCAACCCTTCCGGCAGACCCAAGACCAGCCCTGCCGTAGAGTTTGCATGTCGGTCTGTTGTAATTTTTGCACGTTCATCTATGCCGAAGTGGTGGTCCTGGTGGCACTGGAAGCCACTGTGGACGAGGGAGTGTGTGTGTGTTTATGTGTCGGTAATTTCCAATCTCACTGTGCAATCGTTTTACAACATTTTGCTTTTATTTTATGCCAAAAGCCCTGCCAGCAACTTTTTGATAGCCTCCTCTCGACCTCCGCGCTTCTGCTTCTTTTTATGGCCCTCCTGCTCCCCGCTCGCATTTTATTGCAGCTCACTATTTATGTGTCTGCTGCAATTATAACGGAAACTAGTTGAGTGCCACAGTGGGACCATTCTCGGCAGCTCCTGCAATCGCTGGCAGGTCTGCTGCTCGCAAACATTGCTCCATTCTCTGTGCTGTCGTCCTCAACGTTCGGAGTGCAACTTACTGCTAATTAGCCCTAGATCGATGACCACCGCATTGACGAACTTGCAGGGCCACGGTCGTGGCCGCAAGCAGTAATTGACCCCCAATCGGCAGGGTTGCATTAAAACTATATACACTTGGCCCTCGCTTAACACGAACTCTTTTAGCACTAACTCGGTCTTACACGGTTGCAAATTTGCACCCATTCCCCCTTTAACACGCTAAAAACCTCGTTCTTACACGATTGCAAAATATCGATATGTATTTTTTTTACTGCGTTTTTCGCGTTAGTGCCTTTGTGCCTGTGTCAAACGCATGGGTTACTTGTCGAAAAAGGGAAATCCCACATATAATCTGTCAGATGTACGCGTGTTGTAGTAGGTGCAAAAATCTTGAGCTTTGCAGACGCGTAAATAAAAAGTCAAAGATTTTGTGGTAAGTACAGCTTGATTAAATCAAAGAGTGAATACACAATGAAAATAAATTAGGTTCAGCTTTTACAATGGCAGAAAAAAAAAACAGGGCTCCTTTAAAACGAAAAGTCATTTCTATAGAAACAAAAATACAAATTCTAAACCGTTTAGACAATGGGCAAACTGCCACGGATATTGCAAGAAGCCTTGATTTAAATGAGGCAACAGTTCGCACTATCAAAAGGAATGAAACTGAAATACGACGTGCAGGGAGCCTTGGGTTATCTATCTCTACAAAATTTACCAGTAGAACACGTGCACCAATTTTAGAGAAAATGGAAAGAGCACTTAGCATTTGGATTGACGACAGCTACGAAAAAAAGATCCCTTTAAGTCAGCGGATCATTCAAGAAAAGGCACTCAGGATTTATGGACTGCTCGAGCGAAATGGAGAGCCGTCTTCCAGCATAGATTTTGTTACTAGTAATGGATGGTTCGACAAATTTAAAAAAAGGTTCTCCATTCATAGCCTCAAATTTAAGGGCGAAGCGGCATCGGCCGATGATGGAGCTGCTACCACATACCCAGAAGAAATTCAGGGGTTCATTAAAGAAGAGGAATTCCTGCCCGACCAAGTTTTTAATGCGGATGAAACTGGACTTTGCTGGAAAAAAATGCCAAGTCGAACTTTTTTATCAAAGAATGAAAAAGTAGCTCCCGGCTTTAAGACACAAAAAGATCGTTTTACACTTTTGCTGTGTAGTAATGCATCAGGCGACTTTCAAGTAAAGCCAATGCTTGTTTATAAGTCTTTCAATCCCCGTGCGTTTAAAGGGATAGACAAGAGCAAATTACCTGTTTACTGGAAAGCAAACTCCAAAGCTTGGGTAACTGCAGAATTATTTAAAGACTGGTTCTTGAATTGTTTTGTACCTGAGGTTGAAAAATATTTAAAAAAAAAGAATTTACATTTTAAAGCACTATTATTATTGGACAATGCCCCAGGACATCCAAAAGATTTAACCCATCCGAATGTCAAAATAAAATTTCTTCCACCTAATACAACATCACTTCTGCAGCCAATGGATCAGGGTATAATTTACACTTTCAAGACATACTACATCAGGCGCTCTATACGCTGGATTTTGGATACAACTGAAACTGACTCCATCGATGTAACCAGTGCTTGGAAGAAATTTTCTATTAAAGATAGCCTTGAGTTGGTAAACTTATCTTTAAAAGAGATAAAGGTGTCAACATTAAATAGATGCTGGAGGAAATTATGGCCAGAGGTTGTTAGAAGCAATGAAATAGAAGTGCCAAAACGTGGATTCCAGGATATATTGGACCTTGCTCACTTGATTGAAGGTGAAGGTTTCGACGACATGGCAAATGATGATTTGCAAGAGTTGTTTGTAGATAATGAAATCGATGACGAATCATTGCTTGAGATTGCTGTGAATGAAGCAAACAATTCGAAATCAGATGACAGCAGCTCTGAAGAAACCGTTCCTAGTTTAACAATAGAAAAGCTCCAAGAAGGATTCGCATATGCTAGCAACTTAGAATCGTGCTTTATAAATGCAGATCCGGTCATCGAACGACGACTTAAGTTTAAGAACGATTTGGAAAAAATACTTATGCCTTATAAGGAGTGCTATAAAGAAGCATTAAAGGTTACA
>VNJO01003817.1:0-140481 GCA_008042535.1 Drosophila tani | reverse complement strand
TGGACCAGATCCTTGTACTGCTCTTGGTTCATGCTGTGGTTCTCGTACATCTCCTGCGCCTGACTCAGGATCGTGCGCACCTTCTCGTCGTGCGCCTCCTGGGAATCGTCGTTGGACTTTAGCTCGGCCAGTTGCTTGATGCGCTGCGCCACGGCTTGGTCCTTGCTCTTGTTATCTGGAGGATAAATTGGGAGAAGGGGTATAATTATTAAATTAACTTTAAGAACAAGATCTTGTTCCAATCTAAAAAGCTTTACTTACCCGACTTTCCCTGCTTGCTTTGCAGGCGCGCTGACTTGGCCAACTTGGCACGCAGCTCCTCGAGCGTGGCCTTCTTTGGTGGCGAACTAGATTTTGTTGTTGTCTAAGGATTAAAGGAGAAATTAAGTATATAAAGTATAAAAAGTATTCCCAACTTACCTCGCTCACGTCGCAATCATCCATGGAGTCGTCTTCCACCACAATAACTCCCGGTTTCGCCGCTGGAATCTCACGGCGCAGGTCCACATCCTCGCTGCCAAAGAGACTAAGCAAGGCAAGGATATGAGCAAACAAGGATTCCATTTGAGAACCCCTTCGAACAACTTACGCATCCAGCTTGGCTGATTTACTGCGCTTCTGGCCCTGCGACTGGGCCTCATCCTCATCGGCCTCCAGAGGCACTGGATCGGCGGGACGCCTCTGGCCAGCGCCGGAAGCATTGGGGACGCCCTGCACTTGCAGCAGCTTGTTGATGGACTGCTGCAGGGCGTCGGATACATTACCCTGGGACTGGGACGAGGTCGAGCCACTGGCCGAGGGCGATGCTGGTCTGACTAGAGCTGCTGGCGGAACAGGTGGAACAGGTGATGATGATGAAGTGGCTGTGGCTGCTGAGGTCGTGGGGTTTAGCAGTGTTGCTGTTGATAGATTCGCTGTAGATTTTTCTAATTTATTAAACTGTTTTTGTATTTTGAACGACACTTTTGCGGGCAATTTGGAAGTGGACGAGGACGAGGACGAAGACGCGGACGCGGACGAGGACGCGGAGGCGTTACTAGCTAGTATTGTTGTGCTGCTGGTGCTGGTGCTGCTGCTACTGCTGCTGCTGCTGCTGGTTTTGGTGGCCTTCGTGTCGAGACTCTCGGCTGGATCGAAGCTTGGGAAGCTTGGGGGAGGCGGCGTCTTTGGCCGCTGCCTCAAGTCAGTGTCCAAGCACGATGCGTCTATAATCGGCGGACTTGGAGGAGCTGGAGGAGTAGGGCCTGGTTCAAGTATTTGAAATGTAGCTAGAAAATTGATTTTGCTTTGTGGGCACACATTTGTACGGCAGGGAGTGGGGGTGGATAATCAACAGAACGACAACGGAAACGCAAGAGAAATTAAGCAGAAGGTGTGCTGGGAGCTAGGGAGCTAGGGGGAAATCATAATGAAATCATAAGGGGGGACACAAGGCCAACAAAACACCAGGCACAACAACAATCAGGCTAGAGAAAGTAATCAATAATTAAATCATAATCATACAAGTCCAAGGGCTCCGTGGGGGAACCAAGCTAGGGTTAGGCTAGAAAACTTAATAATAACAAAATATAATAATAAGAAACAACAAGTAAATGGGGTAAAAGTGCCGTTCTACAAAATACAAAAGAATAATACATAATTTACTTATACGGCTCGTATTTGTACATGGAAGCCAACACTACAACGTATGCTTAAATCAAAAGCGTAAACCTTAGTTTAGTTTAGCCTCTGTTTGGATTTACACGGGTGTTAACAACAAATTAAAACAGTCTGCAGTCTTTATTTTATTTTTAGTATATCTCTCCATCTAATCAATCATTTATCAATAGTCTCTTGTGGTTTTGGTGAAGGTTGTACAGGAAATATACTTGACAGTTTCTTTTTTTTTTGTTTCTTGTTCATAATAATGGTTTAGGTTTAAATTTAGTTTGTACTTTCGTTGGGTTTTAGTTCAACACTCTAAAATCACACCAAAGGCGGCACACCTGGCTACGTACTTTGCATTAATTAAAACAACTTGGAATGCAAAAGGGTTTCAAACACATTTTTTATTTACACTTTGGTTTGCAATTGTTCAAACTTGTTTTTTTCGTTCATGAATTCATTAGAGCACGCTTAAGTATTTATAAAAAAATATGGCATAATTAGATTTATTATAGGTTGACGGTTGGGTTTGGTTTAAAAACGATGCAAATTCCCCCATCAGAAAACCCAGAAAACAACGAAGGCCAGCAGTTGGTAGAGAATCTTTTTTGTTAAAGAGAATTTATGAGGAAATGTGTGATCTAAAACGATCCTAATGAGGAGAGCAGAAGATTTGTAAGATCCACAGGGAAACAATGTATCATCCAATCGAATCTTTCGGAGAATCATTGCCAAAATGTTCCCAGCTTGGGAAGATGGTATCACAGTTTCTTTTTTTGTTTTTGTTTTTTTCCTAAATCACAGACATCGGTAAGAGCAGAGTCGAAGACCTCATCCGGAGCAAGTCAAACGCAAGCGACCCCTAGGACCCGGGACCCGCCCTTCCACCTGCCTAAGCCATCGAGTGCCGCCAATTTGGTAATTTGGTTGGTAATTTCTGCATTTTCAACTACGCTGTTGTATGTAGGGCTAAGTTCCAAGTCGAGCGAGACGACGACGACTTGGTTGCTGGCTAACAAGTGTGAGATTAGAATTAAAAATTGTTTCTTACGTTTCTCTAAATCATTGGGAGCTTTAGCTGCTGCTGCTGCTGCCGCTGCTGCTGCTGATGATGACGCTGACGACGATGTGGCCGCCACCTGAGGTAGGGAGACGGGCGCCGCTGCCTTTGACTGTGGCGACTTGCTGCGGCGCAGATCCACGTCCATGTAGACCGGGGATCGACTGCGCGATCGCCCTGAAGATGTCTTTCCCCTGGACGAAGACGAAGACGTTGCGGAGGGCTTGTGTGATGTGTTGCGCTTGGACTTGGAGGGCGAGCTGATCGGCGAGGAGCTCTTGCGCTTCGTGGGCGAGGCATTGCGAGCATAGCGATCCGAGTGATCCTTGGAATTGCTCTTCCCGGACCGCTTGCCCGGCGACTGAACGGAGCTGCTGCCGTTCTTATGACGCCCATCGTTGCCCGACGAGGATGAGGAGGCGGTGGAGCTCTTGGACTCGCTTCGCTTGCGGTTAGACGAGCTGCCATGGTTGGCGCTCTTCCCAGAGCGACTGCTGCTGCTGCTGTTGCGCACTGGCGACTTGCTGCGCGATCGACTAGATTTTTGTGAGGTTGACTTGGCCTCCAGGCGGGGATCGGGGCGCGTGGGAGCGGCCGATTGCGAGGGTTGTGACTGCACCTGGCGCGCCAGTCTTGGATCTCGGTGGCGCACAGAGTTTAGCAGCGCCGGATTGACTGGATTAACCTTCGGCTTGGCCGCAAACTGCTGCAGATGGGGAGTTACAGGATGAGTTTAAATGAAACGATCCAAGGCAACTTTAAGCTCACCTGCGGGGCCACTGGCATGCCCATTGGTGGCGGCGGTCGTTGATGACCCATCGCTCCACCCACCGCGGCGGGTTCCATCATGGGCGGGCGGATGGCAGTCGTCGATGGGCCAGGCATGGCCATGGGAGCCGCCATCGCATCGTTGAGCTGGCGTTCCTGCTCCTCTAAATGCTTTTTGGTCTGCTCCAGCTCAAGCTCCAGCTTGCGCTTCTTGAGCTCCAGCAGTTCGCGGGTCCTGGCCTGCAGAAGCTCCTCCATGTCGCTGTGCAGAGTGTTGTTGACGGGCATCACAGGAACCATGCCCTACATGGGAATTAAGGATTAATTAGCTTGTGCCTGCTATGGAAGATCTCGAGGCTAATTACCGTTTTCAAAAAGTCCGGATTAACGTGAATGGCGGGATTAACATGGATTTTATTGGCAGCTGGCTGCTTGGCGGTGATGGGCCAGTTGTTGTCCAGACGCTTGACCTTCATGTCCAGGGCGTACATCTTGGATTGGGGAAACACCTCGTTCCAGGTCTGTCGCAGGGCATACATGCGCTCGCGCACCTGCGTGTTTTGCACCTGCGATGTCACAACACGGAATATTGATTAGCTTTCTGGCATAAGTGCAAGGTAGTGCAAGGTGTGATGGTTACTTACCGACTTGAAGGCGTTGGGGAATATGTTGACTATGCATTGCCCAAACAACTGGACGTAGCTGCTTTTCACGTTCTTTATTATCGAATCAATTAAATATAGTATGGGCAATTTAAACTCGGGCGCCACCTGTTTAGAGTTTGGTAAAATAGGTGAGAATAGAGAACAATAAGTGTCTGGTGGGGGCGTCGCTGGCAGAGATTGATTCAGGCGGACACAGAGACAGAGACAGAGAGAGGGGCAGAGAACTAGGGGGACGGGAGACTAACAGACACATCGGCACGGCCAGCGATCGTCCAGCGACAGCATCCAACGAGGTCGACATCCCCGGCAGCGGTTGCTGCTGGTTATTTTTGCTCTTCTCCAAGGCGAAGCGACCTAATCTCCACGTGGCAGGGGTCCTAACACAGGGAGCTCTATACGTTTCTTGGGCGTGTAGTGTTCGGAGTATGAAGTTAACATTTAATTTACCCTTTATCGAGCGAAATGCGAATTAAAATTGAACAGTAAAGGGTGTTACTTGGGACTTGCGCCTATCTTCTTTTTTGGCAATACAAAAATTGCTGCACATCACTCTCTTACGATTGGATGGTAAGCAGTCAATGTTTTTTGTATAAAATAAAAGACAACTTGGTGGCAATTGTTTAAGTATTTTCTCTTTTTATTGCGTTTTTTCAGTTTTTCTTGGTATGTGATTTATTATTTTTTTCTTTGTTGCTTTAGCTTTAAACTCTGGGAACCAAAGTAGAAAGAAATAAGAAAGAAGGAGCAGTGTCTTACCTTTGTAGAGGATTAAAATCAGTAGTAGTCCCGGCTTAAAACCCAAATTATGTGTTAAATATTAAGTTATAGAACCTATCTAGGTGTTATAGGAAATTAATGGGGAATGTTCACTTGTAGGGGAACACCAACGAGGGCGGAAATATAGGAATTGATTAAAATAAAAGGTAATGGATCGATATTTTTAAAAGTAAATGGTTACAACCTGATATAGGTTCCGAATAATAAAAACTGACGACTTTTAAATAGCTCTCAACTAAATATCAAACTAAGGTAAGAATATAAATTTAATAATTATGAAATACTATTAATTAACAACTAAAAACTGTATTAAATGCATTCCCCCTCGTTGGAGTTCCCTACAAATAGGAACAGCGTCCGAGAACCACACTTTCTATCACAATTTCGACATGGACTCGACTCTCTGGTGTCGTCGCTGGAAGATACTTTCTGTTTCACTGAGCCCGCGTATGTGTGTATGTGCTGGGTGTCTTGGTCTTTAAGTAATTACGCTTGTTTTTTTTTTTTGTTAACCTGGCTGATGTAGTACTCCACCACGCGGACTATGACGGGGGCATAGCTGATGTTCTCGTCGGCGAGCATCGTGAGCATGTTGATGAGCGGCTTGCTGTTGCAGTTCAGATCCTGCAAGCTGGACAGATACTCCTCGCCAATCCGTCGCTCATCGTCGCGGTAGTTCTGAAATAACTCCTCCATTCTGGCGCCAGACAGCTCCTCGGCTGCTCCTTGATCCTTGATGTTGATCAAGTTTTTTTAGGCTTTCAACTCAATTTGCAGTTGCTAGTTTTCGCTGCAAAGGGAAATAGAACATAGAAATATCAGTTCGATTTGTCACAAGCACGAATAAAACTTTCTTAATCTGGCTGCTAAGCATGAAACAAAGTAAGGCAAGGCTGTAAAATCCGCGATTTCTTACGACTACTAAATGCCAGACATATGTAAACAATCACGCGCGTCCACAAACAACAAGCCGCCACACAACCCACACACATATGCAGCAAAAATTCAATATGGCGGCCATGAGACATATTTTTTGCAAGCCTAGTGGCCTCGCGATGAATTACCACTAATTCTATATATTTTTCGTATTTTGGGCCTGCTTTCCATCCGAAAACCGAGAAACGAACAATATCGGTGGCCTTGTTTGTTTTTCCAGCATGATTTCATCGGTTTTCCCCAGACAAAGCCACGTTTATGTTACTAACACACATGCATGCACGTTTTTTTCACAACCACTTTAGAGCACACTTTTACGCCGTAAACACCTTTGGAAACTTACCTTTTTACGCTAATACATTTGTACAATCACTGCAAGACACTTTCCTGAGGTAAAATTTTCAAGAAAACACTTGGAAACTATATAAATATGCGTTTGAAAACTCTCACGTAACAACTGTTTTTGATGAGTGTGTACTTCGAACAGTGTTGGTTGACGTTAAAGTCAAAACACACTACGATTTCCCTGTGAGTTTTTAAAAATACTAAAAAAAATACCGTTTTGATACTGAGCTCAATCAATTAATTTCCTTGAAGTAATTTGTCTCTAATTATTAATTTTCTTAACTAATTAAAATTGTATTATTATTTAATCGTTTATAAATGGTTTTTGAACAAATGTACCTAAATATGCCCTGTGTATGGTATTTGTCCCAGTAACTTTCTTGATGGTATATTTCGGCATTCCCGCTACGGTCACATTGTTACAATTTTAGCAATAAACAAACGAAACGCAAATGCAGGCTAAACTGGGATTTTAATTAAATTTAAAGGTCACGGAACAGTAAGGACGCACACGGGACGTGTGGGCAAGTGCCAAGATGTTGGGCAAATGCTGCATGGGGGCTCTGTGGCCCCTGGCGATGTTGGTCGCCTTTTCCACTGCCTACAAAAACGGTGAGTGTGTTCAGCAGTTGGGTCAAGGGATTTCCCATTTATTATTTTCCCCTCCCTCGTTCCAGTTCGCCTGCAGGACAACATGTGCTCGGACAAACTCTTCTACACACTATCCAAGCCGTTCCGGGGCGACCCCACAGTGCGACTAGAGTTTGACGACGACTCCGGGGCGATCGTGACACAGGCGTGGAACCTGACACTGCCCCACGGACATGCAGCTAACAAGATCAAGTACGATTGCCAGTTCCGTGTGCTGACCAACGAGAGGCCGCCGCGCGGCATATACACCATCATTACGCGACTCAAGTTCCGGCGCGATCCCGTGTCGAAGCAGTGCATCGACTATATCCAGTTTAGCAGCGGCAATCGCTCGCCCAGCGAGCGCATTTGCACGGACATCGCCATCGATGGGCCGGCCGGGCGGCTGATCTTCGACCAGCGCGACCGCGAAGTCAACGTGCACATCTTTATCGACCGGTCGCGGCACATTTTGGGTGATCCGCTTGAGCTCCGCATGGTGCTGACCGCCCACTCCGAGTGCCAGTTCAACGGGGACTTCCTCTGCGACCCCAAGGACCCGTACTCGTGCATCTCACGTCACTTTGTGCGGGACAACATCACCAACTGCCTGTATCCGTGCCGTGACGAGGGCACCTGCTTCCACGACGCCATCGTGACGGAGGAGATAGACACAGCCAATGTGGCCATCTCGGCGCTGACGTCGCTCATCTTCACCATGCTGGGCGTGGGCTTCTGCGTGTGGATCTGCTGGAAGTACTGGAACTGCATCACGGTGCAGCAGCGGGCGCATGAGGCCTCCGCCGCGCGCTTCAACCAGCGCCGGGCCAGGGTGAGTTGAGGTCTGGTAATTACCTGGATTTCCAACTAATTGTTACTCTTGCCCGCAGTCGGATGTGCCAACCATTGAGCTGCCAACGGCTACGCAGTACGACGATGGCGTGCTGCACGAGCACGATCCCCAGCAGCAGCAGCAGCCGGCGACGCCCAAGGATCTGCCGCCTAGCTACGAGTCCCTGTTCCCGGACAGATAAGGATCCGTGGCCGGGTTGGATTCCGCTTTGTGCCAGAACAGCAAGTCCTTGGCATCGCACACTTGTTGTATTAGTCCTATTAGGTAATTGTATCTCTGTGTCTGAACAGATCAGCATTCCGTGTAAATATGTTAGGACTGATTTTTTGTTTTGTGATTAGCGTTAGCGATCTACCAAGCAGCACCTTTGTCAATGTGTTCACTTCGAACCGAAACCCAAAACCCAAAACCGAAAACCCGAAACCCCAAAGTACATTGTATATATCTAAGTTATAGGTTCAGCAACACTCCGTATTGTCTCAGTATATGAGCACTTCTCCAAGAATACTCCCTTGAGAATCTCCAAAGTTTTACAATTGTATATATTTAAGTTTTATGTTCTGCCACACACTCCGCAACTCTTGTCTGAGTATTTGTAACTGTTGAAGCCGCCTTTTGGCGAAGCAAATTGTTTAATCACTGATGAAATCTCACTGATATTACCGAAACTCTATGAAATTATATCAATTATTTACCTAAGCATCAATTATTTATAAGCGAAAACAACAAAAACAAAAACAGCCACAATGTACTCGTCTCTGTATTAGCTAGCGTAAATATTCCAAGGGTCAGCAATCGCGTCTCAGAGGCCAGGAGCTGGCCGCCGAGCATTCCACATAGTTGTACCTGTTTCTGTACTGCATAGATGTATGTATATGTTATGTAATTGTACGCCTAGAACAAAAAACACGCGCTTGTAGTTGTCCTTGTTGTGTGCTGGCCGAAAGTGTCAATTGTTTAACCGAGAATTATGTATGTACGAACTACAGTATTTACTCCAAATATGCAACGCAATGTAACTGAGCGATCAGAGAGCGAGGAGGCTCGATTGTGGCCAGTAGGTCTTAAGCCAATTAACTCATATGTATACACACGCAACTCACTCAAATACGTATTATTAACTGATAAATAAACCAACTAAATCCCAAGCCGAGCGTGTCGAAAGTGCGGGCGGGAATCACCCTGCCCCGGCACCCTCCGCTGATCACCATCATCGCCCTCTTGGGAGGGTATTGTGTTCGGGGGCTTTCATCACATGGTGACACACTTCGTGAATCAGCACGTGCCTTATCCGAAAACAGCAAAACCCGTCCAACTGGCCGGCCAGCTTCATCTCACCACAAATCGACGCTTTGGTCACGACTAGTGGTGGCGGAAAGTTGCCCCTATCACTGCGTCATCCGTGGTCTAATCAATTTCTGGCCCGGCTTACGTCATTAACCGAGAGTTTCCTCCTCCTTTGTTACCAACGCGCAGATAGATGATTGACGGCACGTGTTGGGGTCATCTGGGACGTTGACTCTGGGCAATTGACCAAACTGGTTATGGCCATCGGTGTCTGCGAGACAATTCGCCGGCCAATCCGTGCCCCCGTTCAATGTCGGCCCACCGCAATTGTCCAATTGCCTTGGAGTCGCAGTATGCGAATCAATTAGCGAATGTGCGCTGCCCTCTTGGCAACCGGTAGCGCGGGTCTACGGCTACAGAGATCTCTCTGTCTCTATATATATAACGCCCAGGTGCCAATTTTAACACGCACACAAAAGAGCCAGACCACGCTCTATCCATCAAGTTCAGGGTCACGAGGCATCAAATGGCCAATCGCCGATCACTCCGCCGCTCATAATCAACACTCGGCCTTAATTAGAGTCAAACACCCTGATAAGCAGGCATTGCTGTTGGTCTAGGTCTTGCTGGCCACCAATCCAATCCATCATTTGGAGTGGGAAAACAACCGGGAATCCTAGACATTTCACTCGATCTTCGTCTGACGCTTAGATGTTGTCAAATCGCGAAATTCGCACTGCGAATTAGCGCCCGGGAGTGGGGCGTGTAGGTGTGAGTTCGACGGAACGATCACGCCCAAAAATAAACCCTAAGCAGAGCCAACTTCGCAGCGGAGGAGCTGCCTCCTAAAGTTATTTATAAAGCAAACAATAACGGTAACTAAGGATGTGATCTTATATGTAAGATATATATAAAATCAAAGCGGGAAAGAATGTAATTTCAAGCAGATACATAAAATAAAATCATCCACAGCGCAAAAGAGGTCGTAAATTCTATATTCATATCAAAATTGGTCTTATCTTTAAAGTATTTCGCAGGCTTTATCAACCGGTAACCATCTTCTAACAATATTGTTTAAACAATATTGAATCATCTAGAAACGCATTTAGATTATATTTTTTGTTATTCCAATGACTCTCAAGTATTATTCCTATAGAAACAGAGGGTATTCTTTGAGATCTAATGATAATATTTTTTTTATTCACCAGTTTGTTGTCTTTTTCTGATTTTTTATAAACAGGTTTTGATTTTCAAACTGCTAATATTTCATAATAATATTTGCTTCGTATTATATGCCTCCAAATATGGAACTTTATTTATTATCGCGATTTCTGGGTGTGTGCAAAGTAACCACGAGAACCACAGGTCGAGAACCAAACCCACTCCTAATCATTGATTGGATCTGCGGTGGCGACTATTGCACCTCCGTCTCCACATCGACATTGTTTGATGTTTTGGCCAGCAATTAGATACGGCGCTCTAACCAATCTCGAGCCAACCAAGTGTAGGAATTACTTTCTCGCCGAGCTCTCGTTCGCTTGGTTGTGCGAGAGCGCGTGACTCATACGCCGTGGGGACCGCACAAAGAAACTACAGACGCAAACCAGCAAGAGCAGCTCCGGCTAAAAGTTGTGGGCAAACCAAGCCGCTCGCTCAGTCTGCGATACACAGTCGACGCTGGAAGATCGATTCGGCGGACAGTCCGCATCCAAGTCCAAGCCCGCCACCAAGTACAAATACACGTCCATTTCCATATCCACTCGCCCGGCCAGTCAGTGAAATTCTCAGTGAAGTGAACGATTTATGGAAATTTATTGATTGCAATTCAAGCAGACAAGTGTGTGAATCAAAAACAAATAATAAACAACATTCCCGGCTACCTGAACATACAAATACCCATCGCCATGGAATATAGCCGACCAGATCGCGGCCAGACAATGCTGCTGCTAATTATGATAGGTGAGTCTCCCCGCCAATCATGGCACAAAGGCTTGTACATATAATACAAAGATAATAAACAGGCCTCGGTCAGGTATATGCTAATTATGTGAACGTTACTCCTATAAGCCCTTGCTGATTGGAAATAATTATACTATGAATAAACATCATCAGCGCAATTCATTGAGCCCGTGTGTTTGAATGGATTTCAAGTATTGAGATATACCAGGAAAAATAACAAAACTTTGATCGTTAAAATATTAATTTGAAAGCCAGATAAATGAACGGCTAATGCATATTTAATAGGAAATCCGTGGGGTCTTAATCAATCATACTGAAAGTTTTGCTTAGAAATAAAGCCCTGGTATATCCTATATATCATGAAATTCTATATAGGTAAAAACCCCCACAAAATCCTTATCAGTCTGAATACCTATAATAACCTTAAACGCTTGTTTAAAGAGCCTCAAGACGTCAAGACCATATCATCTTGGGCCTTCATAAACCAGTTAATGATGTCTTTACGAGGCCCGTCATCTGTTAATCCCGGTTGATAAGATCTCCGTAGTGGCGGCGCATGTGATCACCTCGTAAATATCATCCAAGCGAATCAAAGTCAAAGCCCCTCGTCGTTGGGGCGACATTTAAGCTGGATCGAGGGGGCCTGCTTATAGCTATTTGCCATTTTCCCGCAATTTATGGAAACTGGTTATACTCAAGTGGGTCTGGCTAATGAATAATGACGCGATTAAATGGGGCGCTCTATACTCCCAACTTACGTATAATGGCTGTAAATCACGGAAATTCCCAGAATTCGGCTTTCTCACCCAACCAAGCTACGCAGCCGGTTCAAGGCGACTGGAGTTCGTTTATCTGTAACTCCGATACATAAATAAGTCGAGCACATGGCGCATGTACATTCCACCCATTCCCACCACCGCTTCCACCTGCTCGGTTTGCACAGGTGCCACCGCAGCACCGCTGGAACTGCTGACGTTGACTCCAGCACGTTTTGCCATTAGGAGCTAATTAGAATTTAATTGCTAATATTTTGTGGGGCTTCGGTGGGTGTTTGCATGCGTTTTAACTGCTGCCCCCTTATCAGTTACCAGTTGACACTCTATAAATAGCCCAAAGGCCACACCACCCGCACATATTTTTATCCACAGAAAGGCTAACTGGTAACTAACGCTCCTTTAAGAACCCACACCCATTATTTATATATGCTTTGGGTAGCGTTATTTTTAGAAGCCCATATATCAAGTTTCATAATCTAGCTTTTCATGGGTGCAGGCAGAACTGGAACGGGGTTAGTCTTGTTTTTTGCCTGTAACATTTTCAGATAAACCCCAAGATGTCCCTTGTCTGTTTTTATCAGCATGGAAAATATTTTGTCAAGACTGCCAGAAAGATTCCAAGATTACCTCGGGACATCCCTCATGACTTTTGCTCTAGACTCATCTGGCTAAATGATCGCGATTTTTATCAAGATGGAAAAAATATATTTGATAAAAATTAGCACAAATATTCCATTCATCTACAACCTGTCTCGGGACTGGAGTTTCCACATGACTATTTTATTAATTTAATGGCTAGGTGACGTAGGGTTATATTAAGGTGGATAGGGATTAATGATTGTCATGATTGGGGTTTTAAATCGATTTTAATCTCGCTTCATTCCGGACTAAAAATACCTCCTATCAGCTAAACTATTTTTTGGCTAGACACCGGGGCGTATGAGTTATCCGTACTAACAACCCATAATCAGTGGCGCAACTTTCCCCTTGGACAGCCAAATCAAAAAAAAGGTTACTGTGGGAATGACCAGCTGTAGCATCCCCAACCTAGGTCAACAATTTTGATTGTAATGCCCCGAAATTTCATCATCACATTCGTTGTGAAATTGATAGGAGGAGATACTCACACGCCGACAATCAAATAATTATTGACAGTCGACATTGTAAAGATATTTTTGGGCTGAGTAACGATGGGGTGCCGTGTGCCGTTATGGCTCCGCTCCCAACCAACCACCAATCAGTCAATCCATCCATTCCGTGTCCATAAAAAAGAACGCACCTTCAATGGCGAAATGTGGCGGTGTTCTGTCGCCAAAGAAGTGTGCAAACAGTTGTCAACACCCATCGTTGGGTCTTTAATTGAGATAGGGAGAACGCAGCTTTTTTATTGGCGGCAGCTTAACTGGCATTTATGGTGTTTATGTTTGTATGCTGTTTCCTGTTTTGCTAGCAGCTACTAACAGCTGAAAGATAGTGCTAGAATCGGCTTAGCACCTACCCCACTGGATTTGGAACGAGATATATTCTCCAGCCATATCAGGGCTGCAGATATCCCTCCAAAAACCGCCGCCTCAGACACTGGGTCGTCGCTGGCCGCCTTATCAAGTCAAGTGGCTATAGCCGTAAACTTAACCGCCGATTATTAAGTGATCCATTTTCTGGGGGGAACGCCCCGGTGACAGTGACTATATTTAGACCCGCTTATCAGTCGGGAGGATGATGATGATGGTGATGATGGGGTGCGTCTTCGTTGGACTCTCCCTCCCACCTGAAAGAAAATCTAGGCGTTCGCACGCCGCTGAATGGGGCGCGATAAGCTATTATCTATCAGTGAGCTCACCACTCCGTCTTGATTTCTACGATAACGCCACTAACGCCCCTCTTCCGCTCTGCTCCGCTCCTCACCATGGTCTGCCATTCGATTCGATTCGATTCGATGCGGTTTGGTGTGGTTCGGCGTGGGCATTCTACTCCATTTCAGTGCTCATCGCCTGCCCGAGCAGCGCACACGGTCAGTCCTATCTGTTCAGCCTGGAGAACGTCCTCAACGAGTCCTCGCCCCGCAACCTCACGTCTGCCAACGGAACCACCGAGGTGGACCTGTTTCCCGAAGCCATCTCGAACAATACACGGATTATTGTCTACAAAAACAGTGAGTATCTATGAGGAAGAGCTGTGAAAGTGTGGTGAAAGAAAAAAAATTAAACTAGAAACAGCAGAGACTTGACAGGATTAAGAAGAACTTGGAAAGGATCAATAAAGTAATGTGAAATATAGAAAGAAAGTTGCTAAATACCTTGTTAAATACCTTTACTAACGGGGAAAATAAAAATAAATAATTTAGTAGAGTAAAAATCTCAATCAGTTCCGAGAGATCTAGAAAACTCAAAGAAGCAAGATCAAGTGCAGCATTAAAGCTACAGAATTAAATTTGAATTTATTTAAATTTAGTTCTGTAGCTTTAATGCTTACTTAATTTGAATTTATTTAAATTTAATTCTGTAGCTTTAATGCTTACCTTGAAATAATATTCATTTTAGCAAACAAATTTAATAGTTATTATATTTCTATTCAAGTTTCAACATCATAAAAATATGCAATCTATAAATCTTTCGTGTGAATACCGCACAGTCCCGAGCAGTCTAGAAGAGTTCAGGAGCTATTAGCAACAGCCTCTCTATGAATAACATCTCGTTCCTATAGAGGATTTGCCTTAGAGACAAAACCAAACAAAGAAGAACAATAAATACATTCCAAATCACAACCTCCGCTATCTTATCAATAACATAAATTAATAAATTGAAATGTTCTTGTATTGATAAACTATCTTGTTTATGTTTTATGGCTGCTTTTAATAGAAAGTGAAATCATGTATTTAGATTGTTGAGACGCCTTACAAATAGTAAAATATTACCCTTTGCTCTCTGTAAACAAAGCCATGTAAGCCTTAGTATAAAGAAGGCTTTGCTGGCATTAAACGATCTCGGTTTCATAACACTAGTTCGTCCGTACGTCCCACTGGTAATATCTCAATTTTACCGGAACCCTTGGAACCGACAATCAAACACAACAATTTCTGTTTAATTGTGGTAATACAACTGGGGCTAGCCCCTATCGACTGTCCAGTTGGCCATTAGCGTCGCCATTAGCGCAGTTCGATGACGAGACAGTAATGCGAATCGTGTTTCGTCATAAACTTTATGGCCCAGACCCAGAATTCGTGACTGGAAGCAGAGCCAATCAGCACCAGCAATCATTGGCTCTGATAACCTGGATGCCGAAGCCAAAAAACTCTTGAATTTTGGGATACAAAAAACGTGGGTGAAATTTCTGGTGAAATATGTAGGTTTTTCTATAAAGTTCTAGGTGGAATTTTGAATTATTTTTCTATGTAGTTTTTCTTGTAGTTTTGCATAAGGTCTAGAACTTTTGGTAATCTGATCTTAAAGATCAATATTTAAAGACAAACGTTGATAAATCTTGTTTGGTTTATTTACTCTGATGAAATAGGTTTTCTATGAAACTAGGGACTTTTATGAACCAGTAAAAGTTAGATTGGTAGGTTTTGTCTACGAACCTGTAGATTTGTAGACTTTATTAGTTCTAATTAAGACATGAGACCGGGTGTGTCTAGGATGGTGTTTCTAGAATTTCTGCCTAGATTTATTGATTCTAATTAATACTAATCTCTCTTTCAGCTGTCGTCGAATCGTCCAACGAACTATCCCAGACAGCGATGGATGTAATCACGATCGTGTGGTATGTGGCCACTTTCTTGGCCCTCGCCGCCTTCTTCATGCTGATGGCCTGTTCGGATCGTCGGTGCCGCGACATGAGGCGGCGTCCCGCCGGAGGTCAGTCCACGGAAGGCTTGAGGGCACCGCCAACTCCCTCGCCCTCGTACAGTGAATTTGCGCCGCCCAGCTACGATACAGTGATCAATATGCAGCATGCGGCCAAGACGAGTGTCTTTGTGATACCTTTCAATAACAAAGGTAGCGAAGTAGAGACGCCGCCACCGCCGCCGACGCCGCTACCTGCCAGTCCATTGCCACCTTCGATTACCTGCAATGTGTTCACCGTTAATGAACTGCAGAAGTCGGCCAACTAACCGATAAGCAGCGCAGGTGAATCGCCGTGAATCCAATCTGTGATATTTGCTGTTTATGGCAATGGGCCAAGTAAGAGTATTAGCCGTCTTAAGATCCCCCCGCAAAAGACTGACAACGAATGATAAAATGCCAGTTCAACTGAATCTAGATGAATAAGTAATTAAATATAGAAATTTTATTGAAAGTGACTCACTCCAGCAAGGGAATGTTTTGATTTTCTAAGAAGTCGGCTTTCTAGTTTTCAGGGGGCTTAATGGGGGATATCAAAGTTCAGGCTGAACAAGTCTGGCAACTCGGTCAAGCTACAGCTTTTGCTTGGCCATATCGGATATCAAAACCTTTCGAGGAAGCTTTTGTACAGAAAAGCTCTATGAAGAAGCTTGCTGGTTAGCTTTGAGTTGAGTTCAGGGGAATTTTCAGCGTTAAGGGGACTCCCACTTGAGGTCTTTAATCTTTGCTTGGCTTATCTGATCTGCTGTGATTTGGAGGTGAAGTGCATTCGGAATAAATGCATTATTTACTAAATAATCTATTTATTTAACTGATAACCTAAAGGTTTGTTTAATAACCTCTTAAGAGGAAGGAACAAAGTAAATAAATAAAAATAAATAAAGAATAAATACAAATAAAACACCTTCTCTCCACATTCAATGCCATTTAGCGTCTCAGGGTCAGGCATTTAGTTCATTCATTGATGGCTTCCAGTTAATTTCTTTAGCCAGCCGGCAGTTGTTGTTTAGATCGCACTGAAGGTAACATCTGGTGGCAGGCAGGCAAATACAGAATATGCTTTCTGGGGCACAGCCAGCACGCCGCACACGGCGTATGCGTAATATTTCACATTTTGTTTATTTTGCACACAAATATTTCACACACGAAATTGTTTTCGAAAATTACACAAACAAAGCGGAGATAGGAGGCGCCGGGACTGGAGATCGGGATCGGGGCGGGTGTGTGCCAAACCAGATCGGATTGCAGTAAAATCACGTTACGCCCCGCTCAATGCGGTTCATTTGATGCAAACCATCTCATTCGGTTCTTGTTGCTGCTCCCGTTGTTCTGGCTGCTCTTGCCCCCCAGCCGATGGTCGCTGATTGGCGCCTTGTTGCGAGCTGTCGAGTTGAACGCTTGATTGTGGGTCCATTCATTAAACGATCTTCACTACGCTGCGAGAAATACAAGTTCTCGAATGTTCGATGGTACAGCTCTCGAAAATGATGATTTCTGACAAGTAGGGTGAAATTCGAAATCGGATCTGTACATCATTAGTTGACAGCAAATAAATTATAAAGAGTAGATACGGTAATGAATGTTTTAGTATATTTACTGATAAGGAAGCTGTGTAGTTTTCTTATTATATATATTTAAAAATGTTATCCTTACTCAAAACTATGCCATTTAAAGTAGAAATATAGGATGAGAGTAGGAAAAATAATTTAAAAATAATATTTAATAGTAAATAAGTGTTACTGTTATACAATTGTAATATTTTGAATGTTGGGATTGCATGTTTTTTCTTTTAAATAAAACAATAGTTGATTAAATATGTTATAAGTAATTTTGTGGTTGTTGCTTTATACTATTTCCTAAGATTATGTATTGTAAGACCTCAAAATATAAAAAATTAAATAAATAAGTTCCTTCTACTACGATTAATTTGAAGTACTTTATATTAATATTATTCACCTTAATACATTTCATGAATAAATACAAAAAAATAAATAATAAAAGTGAGCTCCAATCCTTAGCAATCTTATTTTCCCTCTGTGTAGGCGGGAGCAATCAAAAAGACCTGCGACACATGGACCATAAATTAATAATATCCATTCGATCGCCAATCAAACGATTTGTTTTCGAGTGTAGTTGAAGAGCGCCGCCGCGTTGCTGAGGCTATTGAGGCGGATGGATGACGGCGATCGGAGTTGGCCAATTTTCTAAACTCTCTCACGCTCTTCAGTTGAACCGAACTTCCTCTTCCACTTCCTCCTGCCGGCCCTCTCTCGCTCTGTGGCCCGCGTTCCGTCTCTTTCTCCGCCTCGAGTTGTGCAAAACGCTCGCTCTCGCCCTCTCTGTCCGTCTCCGGGGCTCCCTCTCTGTCTCTCGGGCGCTATAAGTAAGTATTTTTCGTTGAAAAGCATCTGCAGCGTAATTAGCTGGGATCAGTTGAACGCTAACCGTGCCATCGAGTGGAAGTGGATTATTACCAGAGAGTGTCGAGACGTGATCGCAGAACCGAATTGAACTGAAAATACTGAGAAATATCGAACCGAATCGAACCGCAGCGAACTGATTTGTTTTTAAGGCACATCACGTATACGCCCTGTCGCCCACCTTGAAAATGTCGCTGAGAAAGAGCTTCTTGGGCTGCCTGCTGGTGGCCACCGCACTGATAATGCTGCACCACGTTCACGCCGATGTCGAGACAAACGAAGTGGACAACGGAGATACATACCGTAAGTAATCGGTTTTGTGGAGTTAAATCAAATCGAAATGTTACTGTTAACGAACTACCATTTCCAAAAAGAATTAAACAAATCAACACAAGAAATTAAAAATATATATAGAACCCAGCAATAAAAACTTAAAATAAAATGAACTCTTAAAAAAATACATTATAATCTCGGAGTATTTTTAAATAATAATTGTGTTTAGTGAAAATGCGTTCTTAATCTTGATTGTGTTTTGCTTTTTGACATTGTTTCCATGTAAGCTCTAGACAATAAATCTTAGGAAATAAACGCTGTGTTTGGCTGATATAAATCTTTGCAAAATTAAGAAAAAAGTAACATCGAAAAGTACTTAAGATGATGTTTATATCCAAAACCAAAATGTTGTTTCTTTTTGTTTTGTGAAACTTTCTAACTTTCTATCGAAAATCGAATGTTTTAATGTCAAATATTAAAAAAAACATTTTTTAAAGATGGAAATCAGTAATGAGGTTGGAATGTTTCCAGAATGTTCATTTGTCTTTTATAATATCAATATGAATGACTTATTTAGGTATCTAAAAGATTTGTATAAAGTTCTTAATTGTCTTATTTAAGATACTAAATTATTTTTTAAGGAATTCCTGATCTTCAAAGCCCTTTCTAATGCTAATCATCCTCTATCCCTCTCAAAACCATAGTGCTGCAAGGCGTTACGATTTATCCCAACGATCGGCACTGCGTCCTGGTCGGCGGGCTGTGTGTAAAATCAGAAGACTGCTTGGAACCGACCACGAACCGAGGCCTGTGCCCCTCCAGCTCCGCCCATGGTGTTGAATGCTGCTACGAACGTGAGTAGATATGCCGGCGCCCAGTGTGTGTTGTACCCTGCTTAAAACCCCGAAAACCCCCATCAGTCCGTAACCGCGCTCTCACCCTGTAATTGGTACTCCGAAATATATCCTCTACTAATACCGAAACCCTAATCCTTTCTGTATGTCCCGCCGCCCTCGAAAACACCAAACGTCATCCCGTTGCATCCCATTGCAGTGCCGGTGAGACCAGCGCCCTGTGCACAGCACTTGGGACAATGTATGAACCGATGCCACCTGAGGCTCCAACGACCCGGTAACGACTGCGAGAATGGCCAAGTCTGCTGTGTCCTGATCTAGTTATACTTACGCACACATACACTCACACAAATCCCATGCACAGGGAAAAAATCATTTAAATTGGAAGGGAAATCCATTCGGAAGAAAAATTTAACCACATCAGCATGACATTTCACTTAGTTTTTAGAGCTAATCCCAATTTAATTGTTTTTAAATTGAAGAAAGCTAAACTAAGACAGAGCATTATTTTTCTTATAAAGCTTAAACAATTATTGATTTAAAATTAATTGACAATCAAATACAGTGAGTATAGATGTGTAAATATTCTTTAGTTGAGTTAAATTATAACTTTGTACACTCCCTGTTTATACCGGATTTATCATTTTTGAACGATAATAAAAAAAAATTATTAAATTATAATTTTCATCAAGACTTAATGATAGAATTTTGTAAATCCTAATTCAATGAAGTTTTCAATTAATTTCAATTAATATTTTTAAAGCTTAATGCCTCTAAATGAATCCGAAAATTGTATGATCTATGAACAAACTTTTGCAAATTCTTGGAATGTGATGATTATTTCCCTGTGCTCACACACATACACACGCACGCACACACACACCGTACATAAACATGTATTTATTAAACTATATGTATATTAATTATATTGTACGAATACTTTTGTATGGCAACTTAAGAGTCCCCCGCATCCACACATCCCCCCAAACAGCGTGAAATATTTGACTGCTTCCAATAAATGCATTGTAAATATTTTCCAAAACGATTCTCTCCGTTCTACTCTCTCACTCGCTCGGACACACGCACACAGCGGCAGATTGGCGGGGGATTATGTAAGTATTGGTATGGGATGGGTCAGCTGACAACTGGAAGTCTGATCCCGTTATCAGCGGGGAGTTGTGCCGTCACGTGCCCCAAAGTACAGTTGTGTGACCATAAGAGGAAGAAGAAGATGGAGAAGAGGCAGCAGCCCCAAATCGAAAAGAACGAAAAAACAAAAGCAATCGAAATTGGATGAGGAATCGGGGTGTATATATAGACGATGATGAGCCAGCACAGATCATGAGATGAAAACAAAGCTTATCTCCGCTCTCCCTGCGAATGGGATTCAATGTCAAGTTCAGATCCCCACAAAAATCCAATTCGTTCTTTGGACCGCCTCTAGTTTTATTTTTTATTTTATTTTAGAGCAATTTCCACCACCAAGTTGAGCGATGAGTTCCAAAAACAGTTCCAAACGAAAATAAACGACCTTGCGAAGATATATCTTTCACGTCCATGCGCCATGTACTCTCCGATATTTGGATATATACGTATATGTTTGTACATTTATTGTTTGTATTTTTCAGTTATGCCTCCCCCCGATTTCATTGCTAATGTTTGGACGCCGCTATTCCATTTAGTTATTTATAGTCTATAGGGTCACTTCAGTTTAGATCAGTTCGTTTTGGCCAGCAGACTGCTCTTGAGTTGAATGAATCCGCCTGCAAGGCGGCATTGAGGCGCAAACATGTGTCTAAAAGTCGGAATAGATGGAAATTATATGGGAATAATATTGGTACATGCAGCACTTCTTCAAAAATGGGTACAAGTCCATAAAAGATACGCTTTTAGATCTTAAGTAGGCTATTAATTCCAGTGTTCCGATTTTCTTAGAGAAGATTTTGAAGAAATATGCAATAGGAACCCCAAGTTTGCTTGTAAAGGGAATTTTTCAATAAATAAATTAAAAAGCTTTGGTTTCTAGAAAGTTCGAATATGGTATTCTAGTATTAATTCTTCCCAACAGTCTTTCCTTTGGAACAAATAAAAGATTATGGAAGGTTTGGTATTCATCACCTGATTAATCTGGATAAGTATAAGGTGATTCAGATAAATATAAATGTTTAACCTTTAATAAAAATCATATCAGAGCTTGCACAAATTAAAGATCTTTCAGTACCTGAAACTTTTGATAAGTTTTTTGTTTACAGAGCTCTATAAAGTTCTTTTTTATCCACTTTTTAGTTAAGATAATTATCGGATCCTCAGTATTTTATCTGATAAACTCATAATATCTTTAAGATCTATATCCCGACCTTGGGCTGAGTGCGTTGCATCACTCTCGCTGCACTCGCAAATTCATTGCCATTGTCGGCTGGCACTTAACCAATTTAGTTAACCCGCCAATGCCAGTGACAGTGAAAACACCGGCCTTGTCTGGACACTATTCGCGATCTGTATCAGCCCACAGAACGGAATAGTACTATATGTTTACTATATGCTATTTGCGGCAATTGAGTGAAATCTTTTTACTGCGTCTTAGATTGCATAAGCGATGCAGTGATACCGAGAAATCGCTTGAACCCGAACTCGAAGTGAACCGAGAGCCGAGAGCTTGCCGTAATATTTTTAGTTTATTTTATTTTTATTTTAATTCACTTTTTTTAGGAAAGTACCAGCGCTCCGTGATGGGTACGCGGGGCTTATCAGGGCGGCTCATCATCATCGGGCATGTCACATAATAAATTATTTACGTGTTTTTTTTTCTGATTCATTCGTATTTCTGTTTTCAGCTTTGCATTTGTTTACGTTTTCGATTTCGTTTTGGCAAGCTAATACCGATTTTTGTGTTTATTTGTCTCGCATTTGCACCAAAAGCGAAACTAATAAAACTTTGTGTGTGGTTTGGAGGGGCTTAGGAGGGGCTTTGGAGGGGCTTTAGAGGGGCTTTGTGGGGTCGGGATAAGGCTCGGATACGCTCATATTTCATGTCATAGTTCGCACTCATTTTTAACTTGACATAAAGCTGTGCTGGCGCTTGCGTCTCATGTCCTGCGGGCAGTGCAACGCAATTTGCATGCTCGCTTCATGCTCCTTCGCCCCTTTGCCTTTTTATATTTTGTTCTTTTTTTTTTTAATTTTTTTCGCATGTGGTGTGTGGAGAGTATAAAAGAAAATGATTTTGTGGCATAAATTAACGCCGAGAGGCACACGGAACACTATTAAAAAATACGGATCCGCCAGAGCACACACGTCGGCGCTTGGCCTCGTCCTGGCGTCGGCCAGAAGGATGTGCGGTGCAAGTCGATGGCTTATGGAAAAGCCAGTTTCTGGATCCTGCAACGAGTGTGCATGCTTGTCAAGAGTGGAGAAGGGGGGCGAGGTCTTGACTCCATGTACAGCTCCTCGCTCATCATGCAATTAATCCTTTTTCGCAGCCCCAACCAGCCAGCTCATCCTTTTGACCGCAAAATGACTTTTTAAGTTAATTTCTGATGCCTTGAGAATCTTCTTCTTCTCTGGTGAAAATTAACATTTTACTTACATACATATATCAGGGGGGTAGGGGGCCTTTGTTTTTCAACTTCTCAAATAATCCATCCGCTGGCCGTCATTAAATATGACTGAAATAATGGCATTTATTTTTGATGGCTTTGAGAGCAGCTGCCGCAGTTGGTTCAACGCTTAGCCAACAGCCTCAATTATTTGGTTAGCCGTCTTCTTTTTTTGTGTTAGCAAGTGTTCAACAGGTCCTGCCGTGCGTTGTTTGCTGCCAAATATTTGGGTTAGTTAAACCCGATTTAATGGTCCGCACAATGTCAACATGACAGCACATTTTCCTTAGCCACACGCAAAAAACAGTGTTTTCAAAAAGTGTATAAATAAAACCATTTTTAAGTAATATTGGGGGATTATGGGAATTAAAGGATTGTTTTATAAATTATAAAGCAGATATATACAATTTTTATTATATTATAGATTTACGTTTTAGATATGATATATTTACATTAAAAACTTCCAACCTTCTAAATGGAATCATAATTGTATTAAAAAACAGTTTCTCTGTTAGATATCCATAAAACAATGAATATCTCAACACTTTTGAAACGCACTTTATTCCCTCTCTTAGAGGTCTTTTAAGATTTTTGAAATTTCAATGCAAATTGATGTGCAAATGGCATAAAATGAAATTACTCAAAATCCTTTGACAAATATGAAAGTGTTCCCACCTGAAGCCTCACACCCCTTCTTTTTCCGGGTAATAACATTAGAAGCGAGCAAACGAAAGTGAAAATGAAAATGTCTTCCCATAAGCCAGAGGGAGGCTTCACCTTTTGAACTTGATGGGTTGCCAGGACGAGATACACCGCATGTTCATGGTACTCACAGATGAGATGTATTACTTCTCCCTCCCCCGTAAATGCCTTTACAATTAGCCCCAATTTTTGGTTGCGATGTAGCCACAGCAAAGTGTGTAGCTGACCCCCGGAGGCTGAATCTTCATTTTTTTCGTAACAGGATTAACCGCAATTTCTTTAATTAAAATTTCCATCACTCCGCAACAGCCTTTGAGGGGTTGGAGTTTCTAAGTCAGGGCGGAAAAAGAAAAAGGATTGTAAATTACGCTGTCAGTCAGTCCTGAGTCAGTCACTCAGTCTGTCAACAACAATTAAAACGGGAAGCAGCGGCAACAAATTAAAAATTCATCTTCCGCATATCCCACGATTTGTTCTTGTATCTATGTAGTATCTTGTATCTGGTATCCTGTGGCTGGCATTCGCATCCTGGGCTGGGCTTACTGGGTGCGATCCTTTTTTTAATTTGATTGGCGCTTCCGGTTTTTCTTTACTTACCACCTCTAGCAGCTCCTTGATTAGCTCCCACTGAATGTGAAAGGAGTTGGACCCTCGGGCGCGGGCTAATTATTTTTTATTTTCGGATATTTGCTCAAGACACGAGGCCGTACGAGGGACTTACTTGTCCAGCCATCATCTGGACTGATTGGCTTCGAATGCCTCTTTTTTCGACCCTTTTTTTTTTTTTTTTGAGAAGTTGCATTTTTAATTGAAACCTAATTTTTAGGGTGTTCTTCTAAATTCCTGAAAAGTGCCCCAGGTGCCCCTTCTTTATTTAATATTATCTTCATTTGGGGTCTGGGTCATAATGTAAATAATCTTTTTAGGACATGGACTCCTATGTTTCTTATAAATGTAATATTCTTAAATACTAAAAAAAAATATATATATATATAAAAAAGTTTTATGTCTACATTCTTTTTAGTTTTGTTTTTGAGGCATTTTTAACAATAACGCTACCTTTAAAAACTTATATTTATGATTAATATATTTAAATATAATCGGTGAAAGTTTTCTATAATTTTTTTTCTTACTATATTAATTCTTTCTCCCAATGAAGTATAACATTTAATACCCTGCTAACCGCACTCAATGAGGCTTCATTTTTTCTTTTCAAACATTTCGGGCTCTTGGGGGTCCTGCAACTTTTTGACTTTTGTTGTGTGCAAATAATTTGCAGCTCGTTCGCTCGGCGTCATTAACAATGTAGGGGGAAATGGAAGAAAGTTTTATCTAATTAATGAAACTTCAGCGCAACGTCAAGAAGTCGGGCGTTTGAGGAGCCCCTTGGAACCGGTGGAACCCTTGGAAATCCAGCGAGATTCGCTCCTTGATGTCGTATTGTTGACAGTGACGATACTGTTAAGGATAACTGGGTGGAAGGGGGCCGCACAACGTGGCGTATGATTGCTTTTGTGTAAACAACCAGCCATGTGCATATATATGTATCTATGTCGCTCATCGCTCATTCGCTCTCTGTTCCCTGCTCTTTGCTCTTCATTTTCCATCTCTTTTATATATTTTTTTTTATCTTCCGTCAAAAGTTTTTTAATTAGCAACAAAAAGTAAAGGGTTAAATATCGCGTCGAAAAGTTTCGGCAAGCTAACAATTAAGTTTCGGCAATGCCGCTGACACGCCCCTTTCCTCTCGCTTCGGAGGCGGAGGCGCGAGTGCAGATAATGAGTATTAAGCAACACTTACTCGCAATTAAGTTTTGCTCCAACCGACGAAAGCCGCCGTCCTTCTTTGTTGACTTTTTTCCGGGCTGTAATTACGCGTAATCGCAAAATTAATTCCTGCACATGACTGCACCGCTCACCGTCGGACAGGATAACGAAAAGGGAGGAAGGATGCCAGGATGCAAGGGTGCAAGGATTCTGGTTTCCCGTCTGGCAATAACCCGCAGCCAAGTCAAGGATGCTGCTGCGGCCATTCGACCAGCACCAACTGGCTATACGCATTAAGAATCCAAGCGCACAGATAAAACCGCGTAATATTCATGAGATTTGTTTTATGAAGTGCTAACAATGCGTAAAGCTAAAGCTACAATAGCCACAACAAGGAGCGGAGGAGCCAAGTTAAGTGGAACACCTTTCCTAAGACCATTTGCCGCCCTCGCCACAGCCACCGCCACCTCTAGCAATGACTGCAGTGGCCGCAAAAGTTTATTTTTTCGACTTTCTTTTGTGTATTAGGAATACTCTTGCTTTGGCTAGGATGCTTGGAAATATAGTTGTTTCTGGACAAAGCCCAATACCCGTCAACAGTATTCATAACAAACCTCGACCAAAGTCAACTTAGGGGGGAAAGATACTCTAAAACTAAGTGCACTTTAAGTGAAACTAAGTCCTCATTTTTAAAGAAATTGAAATACACGTTGTTAGCATTTATGGAATGAGTATAAGACTAGGTTTAAGACGAGAGGAAGGTCACTCTGTGATCGACCAACAAGAAGGAAACACATTTGAAACAAACAATTCAACATCCGAAAAAATAAAAGCTAATCTAAAGAAAACAAGATATTAAATTATTCAAATTAAATTCCTTAATGTTTGCAAAACGTTTATTAATAAAAACCTAATATTTATAAGTATCCCAGAAGTTAAGGCATTCCATAGTGGACTTTCTCCAAACCGACTTGTATTTTCAAGTTTTTTCCTCTCCCACCAATTTCAGCTTTCTTCTTTCGACTTTTTCCTTGGCTGGGCAATTTTTCACTTTCGCAAGATGGCAGCGCATTTTAATGAGCCACCGGACGGACAGGCGGATAGGCGGTCAGCCCGGAGAGCTGGGGAGAGTCCTTCGCAGGAGTCGACTGTTATCCTGGCTGGGAATATGAGCTGCATTTGCATTTTCATTGGTGCGATATGTTAATGACTTGCTTACTTTGGCCATCTAGATATTGTTCGAGACTGAAACCCGCTGCAAGTGTTCCCTCGTCCTTCGGAATTACTTAAGGATTTGTTGTGCGATTAGCCAGGACAAGTTGGACAAAAGTTGATCCTCCAGCCCTAATTAGGCGGGTCATTTATCATTGTGAAGCCCCAATCGAAATTACACTTTATTCAATTGGTTTTATTTAGCCAAATCAAGTTTATGGGGAATTTGGTGTAATTTTCGCCATTTGGCATTTGACTTGCCCTTAAAATAATCTAATTTGTGTATTTTACTTAACGCTTCAATAAATAATTGCAGAAAAATTTCCCATTTACATAACTGTGGGGATAATTTGTGAAATAACAAAAACAAGAGCGGAGGCAAAAACAGCAAACACGGAATGAATGCAAAAACTCTTTTTGCTCGGCTTGCCTCGAATTATTTACATTGCATTTTTGTTGGATTTGCATTTGTGTTTGTGTTTGATTAAATAAAGTTTTCGATTTTACTCGAATTATATGCACCAGAGCCGGAGAGCCAGAGCCGGAGCCGGAGCCGGGCGAATGTTAAATGAAGAGAAAAATTGCATTTAAAAGCCAAAAATTGACAAAAGTCATTTCAACATTTTAACATTTTGCCAATGAAACAAACTCAATTTGACGTATCTCTCCTCGTGTGTCCTTTGTGTGCCAGTGTGTGTGCGTGTGTGGGAAAAACATTAAAATAATTGTTTTAAAATCCTTTTGTCAGAAAGCAAAGTAAATTATAAACACACATGCGGAGAGGAGACTGAACGACTGACAGCCTGACAGACAGACAGTCGGTCGGAGGATAGAGACAGCCTGGGAGACAGGATAACATTTGCACATCACAAGTCATTGGATCCCAGGACTCCAGTGAGCCATTAAAACGGATATGGCATCTGAGTATGTGTGTGTGTGCCAGTGCCAGGACGAGAACAACTGGAAAAACATGACCAAAACATTAATTTCCTAGAAAACTCTATGCAAATTTTTATAGTTTAAGAAGGAAAAGTAAGAAAAATCATTTAGTTCTCCCGAGTACAGGTGATAACAAGCTGAGATGGGAGCAAAATTTGGCTATTTTGATTGTTGCCAAATATTGCAATATTGCTTTGCCGCATTTGCATACGGAACATGCATTTTCCATAAACCGAAAACCAGCAAAACGTTTCAATTTCCCATTTTATTCATTGCAAATACCACTTCCTTTTTTTTTCCTTTGTCAATTGGGGCCGAACACTGTTCGAATTCTTTTATTTTCTGGGAATATTTACACTTGCCGGCTGGGTGGAGGTGGAAAGCCAAAGCCGTAGCCGCAGCGCTCATAAGATGAAGTTGGGGCCTGGCATCCAATCGGAGCTCATTTCATCGGACTGGGACGACGACGACTCACCTTTGCCAGCTGCTGCTGCTGCTCAATACAATTGTACAATATTTATTTAATGTAAATGAGAAACGGAGCCCAGGCCACATGGGAAGGCGGAGGGCATACAGGTCCTTTGCTGCAGCAGCAGGACCTCATCTAGCAGCAGTCCCCAATGCGATGTGCCATGTCGATTGGTGCCGCCTTCTCTCTGTGTGTGTGTGTCTGCGGCAGTGCATTGAAGCAAATTAAAATTCGAAATTAAATGTTTACGAAGCTCAAAAATGTTAACGAAAAAGTAATTGCTTTTCCAACTTTTCAGAAATTGAATGGGATCTGCAAAGAAATTGGCATGTGCTGTGTAAGGGCAGACAGGACTTAGATCAATGAGAGACAATATACGATTTTGCACCAAATAGTAATTAATAATACTTAAAATTATACAGAACTCAGAAGGTAAGTTTACAATTTATATACAATTTTAATTATTTTTAAATTTTTATTTTATGGTGAAAACCAGAAAAGCATACTTTGACCTTAGCTTGGTTTTATTTTGTTTAAAACTTTCGTAGGTTTGATTTATTACTTTTACTTAATAGTAAAACCTTAATTCTACCTCCAACCCTGCTCCTATATAAATACAACAAAATCCCCTTCATATTTCACTTGTCCTTCAGCTGAAAATTCAAATATCCTTGTTTGCATTTTCCTCTGCCAACTGTCAATCTCGGCAGGACCTGTATTTAGCCTAGCAACAAGTCAGCAAAGGGTTTACTTGGCGCTCTGCATCATTATCCTGGCATCAGGACGGGGGATCAGGATCGGATGGCCATGCAGTGAATTGAATGGAATGATATCGTGTTGCCACATGCGTCGCCTTGCTCCTCTCTTAACAAAGTTTGTTGGTTCGCTTGCCGCAGGATTCATTGTAATGTGCAGCTCGGGTGTCTTGTGGCTTAGAGATTCCTCACCCTCAGCCTCATTCTCATCCTCTTCCTGTTCCGGTGCTGTTTTCTTTTTGCTCCTTTTAATTTCCGCTCCGTTATGTTGCCAACTCCGGCTCTGGACTCCTTTGGTCGTCGTCGGCTCCTTGGCCTGTTGATGTTGTTGGCCAGGTGAGGCTGAAGCTGACCCCATCCAGGCCAGACATGCAGTTCACGTTCACATTTCCTTTCCAGCAATAACAAGGAGGCGGCGAGTGGTGTGTGGAGTGTGCCGTGTGCGTGGCCCACTTGAAGGAGCATGGGGAATTTCGAGCAAAACGCCAATGGCCAATTCGGGCCATCGTCTCACCGGAATTCAGGAAATGCCGTAGCCGTAACCGTGGCCGTAACCTGATGAAACCAAACATGCTAGCCGCTATGGCAGCCAAATTGAAAGACAAGCGGCTAATGCCCGGCGGATACCGGGCCACTTCCGGTCTTTGCTATGACCAGAATGACAATAATTTCCACGATCCAGCTACCAGTTTTAAGAGTCGTTTCTTTTGCATAATTTTGACTGAAGAATTATAAAAAATTAAACTTTCAATAATCCGTTGTTTGATATTATAATAATATTTTAATTTTTTGTTTGAAATACACGCATCAACCAACAATCTATTTATTATTAAATATATGGTATTGAACACAATTCCAAAACTAATATGTACTTTATTGTATTTCATTATTAAACACTTTTCAAAACCTTATTATATATTCTTTATCCGTTTCCTTACATCCTTTTGCTATTATTAATGAAGTAATCTTCGTGAACACAATTTAACCGAATAATAAAGGACCTGAAACAAGGGAATTGATTCTTTTAATAAGTAACATGTTTTTTCATTTTTTTTCGCAGCCATGTTTTAAAAATTAACTACTTTTAAATCAATCCCCCATTAAATATCCCCCATCCCCCGCAGTTGGTTAAAATTCTCCCCGCGCTGCCACTCTGATTGTCATTAAAATGTACAATAAAACTTTTATTGTTTGTTTGCTTTATTGTGTATGTTTTTTTCTTCTTTTTTTAACAGGCAGCCAAAACTAATTAATTTTAAAATAGCAGGCTCATAAAGTGATTTTGTTTTCGTTGAACGACCGACGGACAACTGCCTGGCACACGCACACGGCCTAAAATTATGCAATGCATTTTTTATGTTTAATAAAACAAACCCGGCCGGCGGCTAACTATTAATTAACATGTTAATTACAATTTTTCATTGGCATAAATGCGAAAATGCAATTTGTAAAATGTCGCCAATTTTAATTTTATGCACGGCATTACCGCAACTGTGTGTGTGTGTGTGTATACATCCCTATGGAGAGTAGGGAGTGACAGGTGAAAACTGGGCTGGCGCTCCTCTAATCGAAAAACTCGCTCAGGTGTATTATGCATGGGTGGGTGCAAAATATTGTGCAATGGCTGGAAAAAACCATTAATATTCTTATTTGCTTAGCCGATGATGGCAAAAATGTTAGGTGCAGCGGCCCCGATATTCCGTGAGGCCCCTCTGAGGCCCCCCACCATCAATACCTGATATATTTTGCTCCACATTTTGATTGGCAATCTAAAATGCGCCGGCATTGAGTTATATATATCGGTGGACGGTGGACGATGGACGGTCGGTGGGGGGCACTAACCTACCTTTGTGTGTGCACAAGCTTGTTAAGTTTTATTTAAATTCGAACTGCATTTTACCGACCGCGAATCGGGCCAAAGCCGGAGCTGGAACTGGAACCCGGAGCCGGCGACGGGATGAGAGGCATGTCCTCGCGCTCGCGCCTCGAGCGCCGTCGGTCCGCTGTGATTGTCAAAGGATGCGGCTAGGAAAATAATTAAAAATTCCATTTAAATGCAGATTAGCTCCGCAAAATGCGGGACTACAAAATTATATAGAAAATCCCCTGATCCGCGGCGGATACCTGGATACATATGTATATGCTTGAGCGGCGGCTTTAATAATAGAATGCTGCCTAAAAATATGCAGATCGCGAGTACAGGCGGTTTTAGGAAACGCAGCGAGTTGGAAAACCCTTTTCCCTTATGCATGCTTGGTCTCAGGACCCAAGCTCTCCAGGTGTGCCAATTATTCATGAGTCCTGTAATAAAATCAAAATAAGTTTCCATAACAATTGCATTAAATATTGACGCCGTTTGTGCTGAGTGAGTTTTTTGGCGTTAGTTTTGCACTTTCTAAGCTTTATTTGCATTCAGCATATTGTATTAGTTCAATGCAAAAACCCAAGGATTTCCGTTTAAAGAGTATAGGATTATTTCTTTTCGATGCATCAAAAAATTCCTGGCTCCGCCCCAGCGATATGCATTACAAAAAAACGAAATTGCAATCAAGTTTTTCTGCCGTGGCCTCTCCTCATCTTTATTGGCAATTGCATTGTTTCGGTTACATTACTCATACGCTCCGTGGCCCTCTGCCTTTTATTGAGCCCCCGCCGATATGGCTTTTGTCAATCAGTGTAACGGCATTTAAATGTACAACATATACCTATGTATATGTATATATTCAGATATGTGTATATATTTCACAACGAACTCACGTCTGCCGCATTTCATGCATTTTTATATGTGACAAAAGCAAGCAGTAAAAATCAAAAAATGAAAATTGTACCATTGGGACACATGCATCGCGGGGCTGGGGTGGGATTGGATGTAATGGTTACGGATCAGACAGCGGCACAAGTCATCAGTTTTTATTTTATTTTATGACATTTTTCCCCTCCTGCACTGCAGAAAGAGGACCTGCCTCGGAATCCGCATCCGAAACTCCAGGACATGCATCAATATACCGCCTGGCTGATTGCGGACTGCAAATGTCAAAATGTAAATGCGGCTTAAAAGTTAATAATCATGCCGAGGGCTGGCCCATCTTAAATGCAGTGCGTTTTTCAAGGATTTCCATTTGAATGGGGTTTTTAATTGTAAGTGTAAAGGTTAAGGGTGGCGTAAATATTGATAGATTCTTAGTCTTTGCCTGATATTTTAATGTATTTCTATAAGGCTGCCATGAATCTTGAACTTGGAAGGTGTAAAATTTATTAATTATTGCAAGGATCTTAAATAGGTGTTTATTGCTTTACAAAACCGAATAAAAAAGTAGTTTCTTTTGATATTATGAGAGCTTAAAGACACTTAGAAACCTACCAACTAGTTATAATATAAGTATAATATATTTATAGAAAGAAAAGGTCATTAAATGCTTTGTAAAACCGAATGAAAGAGTATTTTCATGGATTTTATTAGAGTTTAAAGTCACTTTATATAAATATACAACATAATTATACTAAGTAGGAGACTTTCTAGGAATATTAAAATGTTTAGACCTTTGATATTAACTCGATGTCATCTCTTGGTATCTGTTTAATGTCCAATCCTTCACCCATTTAATATTTTATTTTGGGTTTCAGATTTGCATTTCGGATTTGTTTTATGTGAGAGCTCTCTCTCGATTGTCTTCTTGTCCAGTTATTACCGCCAAAAGCCTGCTGATGAAATCAAAATATGGACGAAGTATTTTCATAACCAGGCAGGCGGCACACCACACACTCGTCGTACACTGCGAGAATCCAGCGGGCAGGGGTAGGGGCAGGGGCAAAGGGGAACTTTACAGCTCGTTTTGAAGGTACGCAACGATGTCCTGCGGCGGCCTTTTGGGCCCTCCAATGAACATTTGAAACGAATTCGGTTCGCAATCCGTTCTTTTTTTATGTTTTATATTCTTTTTTTTCGCCCCTTTCTGGTATAAATTTCATTTTTGGTATGTTTAGAACGGCCAGCGGCATATTTTATGTACAACTTCAACACTCCCAGGCTGGCAGGCTCCCAGGCTCCCAGGATATGCCCAGGATGTGTGTGTGTGTGTTATCGCACTGCATTTATGTATGGCCGAGTGAGTGTGCGAGCTGTGTGTGTGGGCGGATGGATGATGCCTTCCACGTGGTTTACTTAATATACAAAGGCCTTTAATTTCGTCTAAAGCTAAATAAACTTTATACCCTTTGGTATCTGCCGCACATCTACACACACACACACGTGTGTGTGATGGGTGTGTGTATGTGTGTACACCTGCGGTCATGCCGCCACCAAAGGACCTTCTCTATGCGAGTGTGTGTGTGTGTGTTTGATGTTTGGGCTGCGTTCTTTGGCGCTCTCTCTCGCTCTGTTTTGACTGTGTCTGCTATTGTTGTTGTTGTTGCAATGTCCTTGGGCGCATATTTGCATGTTTTATTGTATCTGCTCGGCGCTCTCCCAGTTTAGGCCACCCCTGTCCTTCATCCCATCCCCCCTCCCCTATTCGTCAGGACTCGACTCGCCCCGGGGACACAGCGCCGCCCTCAGTACGCATGTACCTATGTTTTTAATTCTTTACATCGATATTTGGCCGCTGGCAAGTCAAAAACGCGAGCCGCTGCCAAAGGTTGATTGCGGGCACCAGACAAAAACAGGGGGAGGAGGGGCAGCTTCAAAGGGGGGAGGGATTGGGTGCTGGAAAAGCGGACAGCGGCGCGTTAGAGGCAATTTTCCTCAAAATATGCATGATATGTGTGCTACACCTTTTGTTATGCATTTGTTTTGATGTTGAAATGTAACCTCTGCCGGCGGCCATTCTCCACATTATTTGCGCTACTTAAAGGGGTCAAACATTAGGGTAAATTAAACTCCAAAAACCTAGCTTAAATGGTGATTAATTCCAGCTATTAACTAGCACTACTCACTGAACAAATTAAGGGAAGAACACCTTAGACTTTTGAGGTTATCTTAAGGAGTATTCCCTTGAAATTGATCCAGGCTCCTTATGCCCGGTCGAGGGCTAATTAAAAAAGCGTTGCATACTCTAAGGAACCGCAGGAGGAGACCTTTCTTTCACACACACACACACACACACACACACGTATTTACACGCTAGTTTCCCATTACCGGCGATGTCTTCCATTCGCAGTGCGATTTTTAATTTGCGTTATACGAGGAGTTTCCTTTTGCCTGGCCCGCGGCTCACATGTGAGCAGGGAGAGGGAAAAGGACACGGCGCACTGAGGAAAAGGACGAGGATGAGGAAAGGATAAAGAGATGGCAAGCGCAAGGAGCGGCGAAGAGCAGCGTAGCGTGACATCGCAGGAGCAGCAAATGTCACGCTTCACTCATTTCCGTCCCATGATGTCGACGTCGCCATCATCATCATCATCATCGTCGTAGCTGCCTGCTGATGAAGCTCAATGGTTAGTGGCAGTCAACCAGGACTTACCTCCACTTCGTCCTGCTGCCTCTGCCACCTTCCGGCTCCTGCCTCGGCTGCTTCTCCTGCACTGCCTCCTTCATGGGCAAAGAAAACCACATGACAATATTGGTAGGTAGGAAGGTGAGTGTTGGGCAAGCACTGACAGAAATTGGGGTTAGATATTAAGCTAAGATTTCTAGAATTACTTTTGGGCCACATTTTCATAGATTTCAAAACTATTTTAACCTCTGATTTCTCGAAAGTTAAGATGGGATTCATACCATTTATTTTCTCTCTGCAGGAAGCTAGCTGATGTGGCTTGATGGAAGTGGGTGGCCCTGTTAGGTGGTAGAGGTAACCCCTCGTTCTCCATTCTCCATTCTCCGCTCTCTCTCTCTCTGTCCTCGTGCTCGTTCCGATTCTGGCTGTGGCCCGTTCTGGGTAGGCAACCTCTCAGCCGGAAGCACTTGAGAACTTGCAATGGCCGGCGGGCATTTTGTGCGGTTTCGTGCGTCGTTGCCCCTCGTCGCTGGCATCCTTGTCGCCGAGTTCGCGAACTGAAAATTCCCTTCGTTTTCATTATGTTGCGGCCATGTTGTCCTTGCCTCGGCCTCGGCCTGGTCCTGGTCCCTGGCTTCCAGCTCCTGGCGGCAGCTCCTGCTCCTGCTGCTGCTGCTGCTGGGTGATTCCGCTGCGGCTGCTCCGCTCCTCCACTCCTCCGTCATGGTTCTTTTCAGAGACCACGCCATCATTATTATGAACACCGTTATGCCTGCAAGCCATATATTCCAATTTGTTGTTGTTGCCGCCGCAGCCACTGCCGCTGCCGCTGCTGCCGACTCGCTCTTATTCCTCCATAGCCAGCGGTACTAGCCTTTGTTGTTGCTCCTCTTGGTGTTCTTATATGACCGCCAAGTCTCTCCCTTTCTCCGCTGCATACCCAGGACTTCTCCGCCGATTTTGGGGGTATATTGGGTCAGCTCATAAATTTATCCAATGATCCAGTATTAATTCAGTTACTTTAATGTGAAAAATGTGATTAGATTAGGGTAGAACCCTAAAGAGCTGAGATTTCTGAATTAACTACAATTAAAGGTGATTTGTTTTTCCAATCTGTGTCGAATTCTGACATTCCCATTTCAGCAGGTGGTAAGCGGTAGATTCAGCTGTACCTAAATCATTCGATGCTCCATTCCGTTTTGAATTCTGTACTCTGTGGAAATTCTTTAGGAAATTTATGAGGAAATTCTTGAGGAAATTTATTAGGAAACTATTGAGGGGACAGAACAGTGAATTACCGCGATCACCGCTGAACAAAAACAAAAGATACTGTTCCGTAGGTAGCAGGCACACCTGCTTCCAATTCCACATGAAAGTTGTACATATTTCAGCTACTAACATAAAATAAAGTATAATATTTATTTTTTGTAATATTTCTTTCGTTGTCCTAGGGTATTTCCTACTTCCTTACTCCGTCTATTTACTGGCTCCCTTTATTTTCGTTTATTTTTTGCAACATTTCTGTAGCATTGCGTTTCGTTCGCGTTGACAAAAGTCCTGATGCCTTCGCCTGCGCCTCGTGTGCTATTTATGAGTAATAAGTATAAGGACAAGGGGTCTTGGCAGTTCACTTACCTGCTGTGAGTGCTGCCTCCAATGGCTAATAAATTCTAGATTCGGCTTCGGACTCACTCGTATGCAAATAAATAGTTAGACCAACCGACTAACTAACTGCCCCGCCGCCTGCGAGCCACAATAATAACAATAATCGTGCCACGCTTAGATAACACACACACACAGAGACGCAGACGCAGAGGGAAAAACGCTTTCAGCCAATTGAGGAGTTTAAGCATTGGGCCAAGTATGAAATTTGTTTGCATATCTACCGGCCGCCCTCTGCCTCCTCCGCTCCACTCCCTGGCAAAATGTTAAGTTGCCGCTGCCGCAGTCGGCTGCTTATCTCTCTGGCTCTGGCGCTGCTTGCAACATGCGCCGGGGGCCATTTTTACTTTTTGGTTTTTCGATACGACAGCCGCCCTACCCCTCTCCCTCTGCCCAAGCCCCTCTCCAAGCCCCATCGCCACCCGCTTCTTAGTGGCAGGACCAAGAGCTGCTGCTGCCGCTGCTGCCCAAATGCAGTTGGCCTCCTGGGCGTGTGTGGGGGAGCCAGGTATGGAAGCGTGAGGGAATGCATTTTTTAGGATTAAAATTAAATTAAAATTCTACAAATGTATGATTATAAAATAATTTTTTTTTAAATTAAAATAATATAACTTTTTAGATATTGGCCAAATTGACAAATTACCGTGACAGCCTGGAAATAATGTATAATTAGAAAAAAGGGAAAACAACATTCTCATTTTGGTTTCAGACTTACTAACTCTTAAACTGTCCTTAACTTATTTTTTAATATTTAAGGATGGATGAAGACCCTTGATTCACAAGAGTTAACCTATAAAATCTCCTATTCTGTATAACTCTTATTGGTCCTGATTTATTGATATTCACAAATAAAAGAACGCTTTCCTTTTCAAGCGTTATCCCTCTTCGAATTTTAAGCTACTTTCCCCTATTAAATTCGTGTCACGCTGCCACTTCTCTGGCGTGTGTTAAGTTGGCCGTAAATACTTTTGCCCTCGCCTGGTGTTTGGCATTTGGTGTCTGCCGTTTGCTGCCTGCTGCCTGCTACCCAACTGGATGCTGGGCTGCTGGGCTGCTGGCTGCCCGTGCCTTGGTGTCTTACCTCGTTCCTCGCTTTTTGGCATCTGCTCTTTAGCCCTAAGCTGGGACTCATTCGCTCGGTCTCTCCCGTTCGTTCGGTTTGCTTTTTGAAATATTTGTGCTGCAACTTTATTTACAATTTTTTCGGTTATTTATTGTTGGCAATTTATGCTTTCGTTATGCATTTTTCGTTTCTTGTATT
The DNA here is from genome assembly GCA_008042535.1 of Drosophila tani. NCBI lineage: Eukaryota > Metazoa > Arthropoda > Insecta > Diptera > Drosophilidae > Drosophila > Drosophila tani. Next base: position 103,597 of record VNJO01003817.1, on the reverse strand, counting down.
TGGTCAGTTCTTGCATTCTGATTTATTGGCATTGGTGTGTGTGTTTTGTGGGAGTATGTGGAGCTGGATCCGGTGCACTCTCACACGAACACAAGTTGGGAAAGAAATTTTTTGGCAATGCAGCTAGAAATAAAAGACTGAAATTTCATATTTCTTTTAATTGCAGCATCATGCTGGCAAGGTTGCAATTAGTTGTTGCATCTGGGAACAGATTTGGCTCTGAGGCGTAAGCTTCAAGGGGGGTTATGAATGATGAATATAGTATTCAAAGTACGATGATCTTATTCTTCTCAATAGTATAAATTTTTTTATAGAAAGAGTAACTGAACAACGAGTGGAATCTGATTTGTAAACTCTTGCTAGACTTGCTATAGATAAGCATCAGTAGAGGTTGAATGAGTTCTCAGAAATATAATAAAATATAATAATCAATATAAATTTGTGTTTCAACATTTTGTACAGATAAGCTCATTGCTTTCAGCTTTTCCTAGAACAATATTTCTAACCCGATTCAAACTGATCTTACTTTGATTACATTTTTTTTAATATGTTACGCTTTCAATTATTTTTCGATTGAAATTCTTATCTAATTTTCTAATTTATATTGAAAAATATATATTTCGATCAAAGTTGAGCCTCAACCGCGTAAATTAAAAATTGGATATCGTGAGGTTCGCGATCCGCCCCGACGCACAACCTGCTTGATCCATCCCATAAAGTGTCCGACATTCGTGTAGACCTCCAGGAAATCGCAGTCTTTCTGTACAAAGCTCATAATTCCAAACTGGACTATACGGGAAGTTCCGTCGACATTAATTGATGCCGAGATGGGGCTGCCGGAGTCTCCGAAGCAGGATTTGGATTTCTGATTTCCGGCGCAGATCTGAGAACTATCCACTGTAGTCCTGTACCATTGCATACAGTGTGAGCGATGGAGTTGCGTTACGGTGTGAGTCTTTAAGACATTACTGGGTCTTCCCGTTTCCGTTCTACCCCAGCCGGTGACTGTCAAGCGTCTGACTTCATTCAGAGGATTGGAGTTTGTGAGCAGACAAATGGGCCTGATGTACTCTAAGGAACAGCGAGTTGGTACAGAGATCACAGATCATGCTAGTGCTACGATGTATACTCACTGGTATAGCGCACCGGTCTGGCCAGTCGGAGCAGGGCAATGTCGTCTTTGGAAAAATTTACGAATCGGGGATGCGGTATTTGTTGATCTACGGGAACTTTGATGGCAGGTGGCAGGCAGCCTGTTCGCGAGCAATCGGTGGGCGAAGAGGTATCGAACTCACCCAGGTATACTACCCTGTAATATAGATAAAATTTATAACTCTCCAGACTCTCCAGAGAACACTCACGTATATCGATATGTTAGACAATGGGCAGCAGTGAGTACAAAGCCTGAAAATAGATTTATTAATATTTCAATTTATTTTTAAGATCTAAGAACCTACGGTTTGTGATCAGCGAACCGCCACACATTTTGTCCAAGGAGCGTACAAGGGCCATCCATGGATTTCCGAACATATCTGCCACCTGGCCGAAGGCTATTCTGGGTCTTGAGTTCGATCTCGAAATGGGAATGCCGCAGTTGGGCTCCAGGAATGCACTCGACCTTCCTACAAGGGCAAGGATCACAAAAGTGACCAAGGAGATGAAAGAAACATCGATCCTCATGTTGGAACTCGGATTAACTGGGACTGTGAATAGGGATTTCAGCTTTTATAGTTTTTCCACCTCTGAATAGAATGTATTCAAAAGTGCACATATTTGCAGAATAAGCATTGTTTAATTTCTTACGAAAAATATTATAAGTTTTCTCCCGCAGTTAGAGATTGTCATGACTCAAAAAAAGGGAAAAGCTACATAAGCAAGCTTTTTTTATATTGAATGTTTAGGGATGTTTATTCAATTAATTTCTTTTTTAATATAGCCAGAATACTCTCTCTTAATTATGCTTTATTTAATTTACCCAATTACTCTTACCGTATATGTAGGAAGGGAGGAAGTTCTTATCCTGAATTAATAAGTAGAATTAAAACCCATTTTTTTTTTATTTTCTCCGATTATTTCGAGTGTTTGGTTATTTATGAATAATATTTTCTGAACTGAAACTCAACCAATGTAATTCCACAAAGTTGCACCTTGGGATGGATAAGAGACCTGAGATCCGCCTTCTTGCACAACCTGCGCGATCCACCCCATGTGGTGCATCACATTTGTGAAGACCTCCGTAGTCATGCAGCTTGGATTTCCGTAGCTCACAAGTCCGAACTGGACAGTCCGGTAGTTGTACTTTGACGAGAGTGGACTCCCAGAGTCTCCCTTGCAGGTTTTAGAGTTAGCACTGTAGACACAAATTTGAGACATGTCCACACTATCTCGAAATTCTTCAGCACAATAGGAGCGATCGACTTGTCTAACGGTATGAGTCTTTAACACATCACTGGGTATTCCGTATTCGGTTAGGCCCCAGCCAGTGACGGTCAAGGAGCTGATATCATTCAGAGGATTATGGTTGGTGAGGAGACAGATCGGCCTGATATACGCTAGAGTAAAGTGAGTTAGTACAGAGGTCACATCGGGGTCTCGAACTTATTTACCTGTATACTGCACCGATGTGGCCAGTCGGAGCAGTCCGATGTCATTGTAGAGTCTCCCATTCGTGTAATCGGGATGTGGTATTTGAAGATCTACGGGAACCTCGAGACAGCCTCTTTCCGAGCATTCGTATGGGGAAGACATGTCGAACTTGCCTAAGTATACTACCCTGTATCGAAACGTTTTGAGAGAGAGATTAATAATTAAGAGTTTCGAGTATACTCACGTAGGCCCATATTTTATACAATGCCCAGCAGTGAGTACAAAGCCTGAAAATAATTATTATAGTATTGATGATATTTTTTTTTTTGTTAGGGTAGAGTAACCTACGGTTTGTGATCAGCGAACCACCACACATGCTCCCGGATGATCTTATATATGCCATCCATGGATTTCCGTACATATCTGCAGCCTGGCCTCCAAGGATTCTGTCCTTATATAGCGACCGCGATCGCGATCCCGAAATCGAAGTGCCACAGTTCGGCTCCAGAAAGGAAATCGACGTTTGTCCTTTTGCAAGGATAGCAAAAGAGAACAAGACTATAAACGATTCAACGACCTTCATGGTGATACGCGGATTAACTGTGACTGTGGATCCGGGCTTGAGCTTTTATAGTCTGCCATTCTGCCATAAAGTCTGCCATTCGATTTACTACGACCAATATTTTATGTATTCCTAGAAGAACTTTATTTTGTTTCCCGGAATGGTTGAGATTGTCACAACTCAAGATCAAAACCCAGATACAGCCAGATTTTTGCTTGTTCGAGTTTATATTTAATTTCAAAACCCATTATATTTTAAATTTATTTCTTGAATTAGTAAAACGTACAGCCAGAAAATATTTTATTTAAGTAAAATTTTTAGTTCATGTTTTAATATTTGTAGGCCTTTGGGCTTTTTACCCCTTCTGAGTACGCCCCTGGTTGGCATGGTTCCGCCTCATCTGAGCACTTTGGACGTATTTATTTTTCATTTTCAATATTCATTCTGTCTGTTCAATTTTCGGCAATTGTTTGTTACCAAACTCCGTTGCTGGCATTGTTCTTTCGGCCTGTTGTTTCGGCCATGGACAGCCTGCAATCAAAATCAAGGCATTTGAAAGATATTTCCTCGAATTGAACATGACACATTTGTTCTCTCCGAGTTCCGCTTAATGAAGGATTTCGATTGTGCTCGGTCCTATGCTTTTTTCCCTGATGAGCAGGACTCTGTCAAGTGCCAATGAGGGCCGACTTAAATGGCAATCCCGAAGGGAGTCCTGCTCCTGCTGGGCCGTGTAATTAAAGAGCCCGGAAAACGGAAACGAAAATAAAGTATCTGAGCTTGGGCCGGCACTTAAAATCTCCGCTTGATTGAACTGGACTCGAGCAAATGCAGATACAGAGATACTGGTATCTGCATTGGTAAGTGCGTTTGAGTGCAATTTGTGCATTGATTTTATGACTTTTATTCTATCCGCTGGCCACATAAATTCCGCTTCGGTCGCCCGATGCTGTTTTTCTTCTTTTTTTTTTTGCTATTATTATTGTTTTCGATTCGACAGCCATCATATATCAATGTCGTTGCAATTTGCAATTGATAATGCTCTCTGCTGCAACGGTGTGCCATGTAGGGACAATATGGCATATGGACGGGCATAAAAATCAAAAGCTGGCCGCTGGGCACACATTTGATCTGACATTTGTTGTTTTCTTGTCTTTTGTCTTATTTATGTTTATTTACTTAATGCCAAGTTATCGTATTTAAATCAAATATTTGACTAAAATATTATTTCTCATAATAAGAAAAATGTCGTTTCGCCGCCTTGAGCGCTCTCTCTGTGTGCGTGTGTGTGTGGAAATTTAAATGGAAAATAATCAAGTTATCGCTCGCCGAAGCCTGTCAATCTGCGTTCGAAATGCCTCTATACGGATTTTTGCATATACATATATATATGCATATATGCCCTCTGACCCACGCCATGGCCCACCCAGGGCAACTGCAATCAAAATTGCAAATACAATAATATGAAAAGCACAATGAAATAAATTGAAATACCTCAAGCTATGTAAATGGGCCAACGGCCAGCGATGTCCTGGACCTGGACACGCACAGCACGACCACGAGCCCGAGTGTGGGAGTAGGAGTTGGAGTACGGCAAGGAGTTTGGAGCAGGAGAAGGACCCCCTGGCCATACAGATACACCCTCATGCTCGCACACCCCCTCATATAAAAAAAAGGAGAAAAGGTTGCCAACCTCCTCTTTCGGCTTCTTAGCCAGAAAAATAGTTTAGGCCCTAACTCAAGAAACATTGTTTCGCTTAAGAACTAATACAAAATTATTTTATTTACGGGAAAGAAAAACCTTATTTTTCACATATGAAAGAATAATTAAATGCTTTATATTTATAAGAAATATAAAAGAAAAATTATGTGTTTTATATTTAAAATATATATCTCCCAAAAATGTGTATGAAACTACGCTAAGACCTATTTTATTTCAACAATTCAAAGGTATTTATTTGATGGGTTATCGTTAGGTAAGAATGTGTTGAAAGGATCTCGGATAAGTTGGTTAAATACTAGATATATCCACATCATAAAAAATATATTTAGGAAATTTACAAATTTTGAAAATATTAATATATATATTTTTCCTATATTGCTTTCAATATAAAATTCCAATTGAAATCCCTCTACTTTTTGGTTATCTCTAGTTAGGGTATTTCCTCTTCCTCATTGACCCTTTTGGATGGTTAGCCAGGTTCCTTTTTTCTTTCTTTTTTTTGGTATGCCTGATGGGGGTCTGAATGCTGCTGAATGTTGCTGTGTTGCTCTTGCTGTTGTTGGTGCGACGGCCTCGTAATCAGCATTTGTGGCGCTCGAGGTCATCCGCAAAGTCTGCAGGCGATGTCGGAGTCGCCGTCGCCGTCGCCGTCGTCGTCTTCGTTGTTGTTGCCGCTGTGGCACATGCAACACGACAACAGCAAGAACAACGAGAGTTCCGTATGACGCCGCTTCATCTTCCTGTTTCTGGCCTGAAGCCAAGTTCTGGGTTGGCTGGAATATTATAATTACAAGCGAAGCAGGCCCCAGAGGCGCTGCTCTCCTCCATTTCGGCCCAGGCATCAGCTTTGGCTTTGGACTGGCTCTTGGACTGAAGCCGGAGCCGTAGCTGTATCTGAGCACTGGAAGAAAAGGGAGAAGCCATATTTATAGCTTGAGTGCAAATTTAGAAAATAAATTCAAAAGATACAATTCATGATCTCATAAAAAATATTTTATAATATTTTATTTCGAACTCATCCTTTTTCGAGGAGAGATATTTGTTTTCTCTGCACAGCCATATCTGTATCCGGAGCTTTGGCAGTCATGGCAACGTGCTGGTGGAGGCAGAGGAGCCAGGGGAGTCGCAGTCGGAGTGGGAGTAAAAGGGGGACTCAGCCGGGATCCTGATTCCCAAATGAAGTCGAACCAGCGCCAAAGGTGTCCGCGCTGACGTTGTGACAGTTTCAGTTACCGTCTGTGCGAAGGAGGCAGCTTGCCTTGGAACCACTATACCCTGAGCCCGAGTCGTGTGTGTAAGCTGGGTTGCATGTGTCTATGTCGTACAGCTGTTGCTACTGCCACAGCTCGTTGACTGAATGACTGAGTGACTGGTTGACTGGTTGACTGACTGACGGGGGGCTAAAATGCCGCAAATGAAGTGGTCTTAGCCCCGACTCGGGATTGGAACAACTTCATTTCGACTGAAATTCGTGTGAAAATTATTGAGATACATTTCCCCCAGCGACGAGTATTTTACTAGAGTCTCTCCCCCGGAGCCCGGAGCCCTTCCACTCGAAACCTTGCACCTTCTACCGCTCCTCTAAGCGGCGGACATTGGCGATTATCTTGTCCACGACTGTGAAACAAATGAGCGTCGTAGTCGCACTGAGCCAGAGATATGGCCCCAGGGACATTTGCCGCATTGTTGCTTCAAAGAAGATAGGTCTCTCGGCTGAGACTGAGACTCTCCGGTCTCCGTTTGCATCCGTATCTGTGGCATCTGTGGCATCGCTCTCTGTGTGTTCAAGGCAAAAAAATAGTTCCCACATTCCCTATATGTGAGAATATTGCCCTCAGTTCAATTGGCATCCATTTTCGGTGTCGGTTGGGGTTTTGGGCTTTCAGTTTTCGGTTTTTGGTTTTCTGTTTCTCGGTTTTCTGTTGTCGGTGAGGAGGCCTTCGAGCCAAGTTTTGCTTATTTGCGCTCTGGGAGGCTCCGCTCAAATTAATAAGCCCGCCTAATGGTCCAAACGAGATGCGCAACGGAAATGGCTCTGACTAATTAACATGTCCAATAAAATACTAATTAATTTTGTGGCTTATTAAGAGGTTTCTTTCAGGGGAAATATATCACTTATATTATGTATTGTTTATTTGTTAAGATTTTATATTTTTAAGAAACTTATAAAGGAAGAGGGTTGCGAATTTATTTCAGCTTAAATCATAAATATTTTTTAATATTATTTTTTTTAAATAGGTGTAAAAGAAAAGCTATTTTATTTATATAATCATTGACTATGAAATAATCTCAGGGAAATACCTGGTTTTGTAATTGCAATTAGAGTTTTTCTCCCCCTCGCTGGGAGTTTTTCTTTCAGAGAGCATTGGGGATTTCGTTCTTGTCAGGCCAGCGGCCAGATTTCATATTCGGATAGTGAAAGAGGAGAGCTGAGAATAAGAAATAGCCCGCCGGGCATCCGCAAGATACTCTGCTGTGTTGTGTTTACGTTGTAAATGGCGGTTGCAACGGCCCCCCTGTCTCTGCCCCTTTCCACAGAGCCCAAGCCTCAAACACGTTCGATGTTGGCTGCCGGAGTTTGGGCCAAAAGCCGAGAAGTACGAGTGATTTACGAGCATCTTTAGCGGCTCACAAAAATATTTTCAAATTACATAAATTGTGCCAGAATTTGGAGCCCCCCAGGGATTAAGTTCACGGATTAGGCGGCCCGCGGGCAGTGACATTTATTTGATGTCAGGCGGAGCTACCGGGACATGGACAAAGGGGTTTCGATTCGGTGGTGTGGCGGAGGCAGGTGGATAAAGAATAACTATCTAGCCATCCATCTATTTTTGCAATCTGCCTGCCATTCCTTTGAGTGGCATAGAATTTCAATTTGCGTGGAGCAATAGCAGTGTTATTGCAACACTCGCTCTGCGCTGGCAATTTAAATTTATGCATGAACATTTTCTAATACCACTTAGAATAACAGAAATAATTTATTATTTTTAACACTTTACAATTTCGGTAGCGTGCGGCGCCGAATATGTGCGGATTCCGGGTTCTATTTTGGCAAAACAACAAAGCTTAATATTTGTTTTTCATTTGTTAGCGCGCCAGGTGGGGTGACGCCGCAAAAGGAGGCGTTGGAGCGCGAGTCCCACTCAACACTTTGTTGGGGAGCGAAAAACGGCAGGAAAAACAGCGGCGAGGAACAACACACAAAATATCCATTTATAAATATTTTACAATAAATATTTCGCCATTGAAATCGAACTGAATAAAACAGCGCAGCGCCGCTTTATTATTGAAATGCAAACTGTTTCATTAAAAACTTGAATTTCCCATTTGCCACCAATCAGAAAATGGGAACTCTTAGTCTTCTCATCATGTAGTAGAACCAACGCATTAAAAGATCAGACTCCTTCATCTTGGCCAGATACCGCTGCTCCGTGTTCAGGTAATCGCTAACGTCATAGAAAAGGACATAGACCAGGTAGGCCAAAGTGCCCAGCACGAAGAACAAGGTAAACAGATAACAGTCATCTGAAGAAAGGGAACATACTTATTTACACTCTCGGAAAGTTTCATAGAAAGCTCACCTATAACTTTCAGTATATTCCAAATATTCTTCATAGCCAGTCCCTTGAGCTCCTTTTTGATGTCCACTTCTTTTGACACTTCCTTATGATTCCTTTTAGCCGAGTTACCTCCCTTAACTTTGTTTTGCTTTGAAGCAACGTTATGCTCTATTTTCTGGAAGGTACTCCTCGGATTCTCTAAATAGCTAAAGGATTCTGTGGGGTCTACTTTTAAATTGGGCTCAACTTTAGCCTGATGGGCTTTGTCTTGAGTTTTTTGATTGATCTCGGGTATTTTTGGCTGGTTTGCTTGGGGGTTTGGTTTTGGTTTGATTACAGGCTGGGAGCACGTATCACCTTGGCCATCTCGGGGCTTAGGCTTAGGATTTAACTAAAGTAATAAATATAAAAAAAACACTAAGAGGGTTAAAAATTTAACTTACCTTTTTATTTTTTTGTGAGTTACGGGATTCAGATAACTTTCGCTGTTCCGCTTTTTTGTTCCCCTGCAAGGGCTATTGCAGGAATTAGTAAATTATCTCAAGGATATTTCAACTATTCGCACCTTTTTAGGTGAGGCTTCAGGAGGCAAAGGAATCCTTTGCCCAGGTTTAGTATTTTCCTTATCACTGAACTGATACTTAGCACCTCGGCACTTGCTGCACCCCTTGCAGACATTCGAATCGGCATTGCAGGATCGTTCCGAATTCTCCGATTCATCCGCCAATTGGAGAGAGAGGTCGTATAATTTTTTGTTTTTAGACTGCGACGTGCGCTGCTCGAGACTTGGTAAGCTGGGCTCTGCAATCAGATGGCGGTCCTGGATTTTGCCAATAGTTTTAATGACTATATCCCCATCTTTGGTTATCTTGCTGTGACTGGCATAAAGGTCAGTCATTCTGGGATGAGGAAATTATAGATTAATGAAGATATATTAATTTCTGATATATACAAAAAAGCCCTCTAGGATTTGCTTGATAACAAATAACTACTTACGAGTCGGCCACAAAATTCTTGCACTTGTAAAGTTCCACCAGAGGCTCGTCGGACTTCCTGCAGATAAGTATAAGGACTTTAATTCAAAAACTTTGGGGTTTCCCAGTTTAACTCACTTCGGCCTAACCATATCTGCTTGGTTACGAATTTACAAATACTTTTAGATTATGTAAAAATATAAAGGAGTAGTCCGCTCGAGTTGTTTTTGTGTTGTCGGGGACTGAGAATTTCTGTAATCTGACAAATTCATTCGATGCTGGTGTCAAGGGCTGCTTTGCCGGGAATTATACTTGGTGACCTGCAGGCGCATTTCACACATTTTCGCATTAATATGCAATTAAAACAAAATAGTTGCAACTGTTGCAGTGGCAGTGGCACTGGCAGTTGTGGCAGCTGTGCCAGCTGCCAGCCGCTTTAGTTGCGCAGGCGCAGATCCTCGGGGCGATTCTCCACGACCCATCCTGCAGATCGCCGCCGGTTATCCTTCGGCTTCTATCTCCGACTGCTTCCGTGGCGCCCCTCCTGCGCTCCTTCTCCTGCTCCTGCTCCTCTTCCCTTGGCCGCTCATCAAAGCGTCTAAGTCCTGCGGCAACATTAACACAGCGATGCGCAAGGACTGCGCTGTCGCTGCCTTGCTGCCTCAGTCGGCTTCGCTGCCCGCCGCAGGACACTTTTTCACGCAGCGACGCTTTTTCAGTACAGTCGTGCAGCGACAGCGACAGCGGCAGCGGCGCTTCTCATCCGCAACTCCTTCAACTTGGTTCCGCACTTAGTACATAAGCCGCTGTACATAAGCAGTTGTGCACTGAGAGAAGGTCCTTTATAAAGTGGGAATTATTAAGGTGTAAAGATTTATTGAGATAAAATGGGTTTTGATATAAAAATAGTTGGTATATACACAGACTTTTTGTAAATCATAGCAAAGTTCCATATAATCACTATGATGGAGAACGGCCATACATTTGAATTGCAAAATGCAAGCAATTTTTCAACCAATGTTTCTTTTAATTGAATATCTGCTAAAATTATTATTTCCAAAAATAAACTACGTTTTATATATAATAACATTTAAATGCAATTCCAAATCAATTTATTTTATGCTTAGCTATGATTTGTACGTGAACTTTACTAAATACATTTGATTTGCAATATGCAAGCCTTTTTTCTGCAAGCTACAATTTGGTTTAAGACAAACGATTCTCTTAAATGAATATCTGCAAAAATTATTACTTTCAACATAAACTGTGCATTATGTTTAATAGCATTTTAAATGCAATCCAGAATAATTTTGTAATATAATGTAACATTTATTTATTTATTTATTTATTTAGGCTCTGATTCCGCAACAACTACAAATTGTTACAAATCATTTAATTTAGCTTTAGCTACTAGGCATTAAGCTGGATAATGTAACATATTTACTTTAAAATATTACAAATATAAAATGTTTCAAACCCCCTTTTTCAAGCCTCTGTAGGAATTTTTTCCAGTGTAGCCATTGCTGGCGGCCCTTTGGTATGGCGCAACTAAAATGCAGTTGTTGTTGCTTTTTTCGCCTTTTCCCTGTATTTGTCTTCAGTTGTTGCTGCTGTTGTTGTTGCCGCTTTGGCATTGTTGGCGGTTCTTTGCCATCGCATTGCCTCTGGCTATTTGAGGCAAGAACTTGGCTCGCGGGCTCCGCCGGACAGAAAAGCAGCTGACAGGACGACACAGGACTCCGGCCGACGACTTGACTTGACTTCGACTGTGACTTGAAGACCGCTTTAATTGCGTTTGAACTTTGGCAAAAAATAAGAGAAATATTTATAGAATAAGGATACCGAAAAGCCGAAATTGAATTGATTCAATTCTGTTAATTGGAAGGGGTTTAGGGGCGGCCGGTTATTTAGAGATGCCTTGGAACGCACTGTGATTTTGAATTTGTTGTGTGCAACTGTCAGTTGCATAAATTTCCGGCCGAATGCCCTCACACAGAGAGATATGTGCATGAGGGGAGGCGGAAAGCCTCGTTTGTGGCGCTTACTCATTCGAATGTTAATTAAATTGTGTTTAAACTGCATCGACTTTTGACATTTGCATCGGCTCTGCGCGCTGCCCGCTCATTGAAGCGCATAATTTGATTCAGGTAAAAAGTCTCTCCTTTGTGAAAGCATATCTATTTATATCCTTTGATTGAAGACAGGAGGTATTAAAATATATATTTCTTAATTGGGAATGGCAATTGAATGTATAACTTTTATGAGATATATGAAAACTTAAAAATAAAGAGTTCTGTGAAATTCTTTCACTTGATCCTATTTATTAGTAATATAAATACTTCTCTGAAATCAACAACCTTATTTAATTTTTAAGATTCCTCCAACCCTAAATACTTCAATTTCTTAAATCCCACAAAATTCCTTCAATTTATTCAAGTAAAATCGTCCCACATCTTCTTGGGGCGCAGACAAACAAAATGGCAGACAGGAAACGTCATCAGCAATGCGGCATGAGTTCCGTTAAATTTTTGTGAATGCACTTCCTGCTGCACGGGAAATTAAAACGCTGCCTATGCGGCGTATGTGTAATATTGGCACACACACATCCTGCGCGGAGACAATGCTCCCTCCACTGCTCGCAGATAAGCAGCGGCTCGTAGTCACCATAATCATAATAATAACAATGGCCAGGCTCCATTTCGGAGTCATTAAGCGTCGTTTTATGGCCCCTCTGCGTGGGCCAGCTCCTCGGCTGGCTCCTATCCTAGCCCATGTCCAGTCCGGACCAATTGGTATGCATATTTTGGCTATTAAGTGCAGCACGGCGAGAGCGGGCGAAAGAGTTATCTTCAAGCCACTAAATTGCAGCTGATAAACGCGGCCAAAACGAGGCGACGGCGACGGCGTCGGCGGCGGCATTGGCATTGGCGACGGGGGCTACCAAAAACTTTTCGGCCCAGGCCCCCATCGTATCAGCTGAAAGAAATTTTAATTAAATGTCGCCGCAAACGATGCGGTAATATGAATAGAGTCGAACGGCATCGAAGAGGAGCAGCGGTACACTTGCAGAAAGCTTAGAAGTACTAATAGTGTTGATAGAAAATGTAGGGATTTATAGAAGAATCTAGAAACCCATAACCTAGTAGATATCTTATTCAAACTTGGAATATTATAAATATATTTATATAAGTATTTTATAGCTATGGGTATGGTAATTTATTAAATAAACAATTTGTAAATACATCCAATTATCATTAAGGTAGAAAATTATTAAGCCCAAGTACCTTCTTCCCCTTTGCCTAGTTTAATAATATAAAATAAATAAATAATAAAAAATAAATAATAATAAAGTTTGCTCTTAAATATTAAGCAGGAGAGGGTATATTTTCCTTATTTCTTTGGGTGCAGTGCATCCTTGTCGCAGGTATGGGGGCATTATTTTAGCGTTCAATATGATTGCAGCCTGGCGGGCCATTGGCTCAATTTATCACAATGCCAAAGCAGGCCAAGTCGGGGCGCTTGACCAGAAATCAGAAATCGGAGGATTTCACATCGGTCGTCTGGTCATCCGGGGAGCAGGGAGCCGGGAGTCGGGAGTCCGATCGTCCGAGCCTCGGCAATGAGCCTCATGAGCGCCTGTCAAGCGCCTTGACTGCACTTAATACCGTTTTCTGACATCGCACAGCGACGGGGCGCTGCCGTGAATTGCATTTCATGTGTCAGCGTTTTAAAGCGCTCTCGGCTCTCGGCGTTTTGGTTTTTGGTTTTTGGGATCCCCAGATGCCTGGCTTTCCGGATTCCGGATTGGGGTCCACCGCCAACCCATTGACGGCTAATTTACGGAGTGAGAGCCGCGCCCCTATGCGCGCTGAGCTATTTAATAAGCAAACAATGCGGGAGTAATGCGAAAAGAAATGGGAAATCCTTTAGCCCTTGAACTGCCCTGGGTTATGCGAATGTGCAAGGGGGCGGCGAAGGTGAGCACGCAGAGGTGACTTTTGGGGGTCAGAATCAGCGACTCGCAGTCGCAATCGTAGCTGGGGAAAGCTCGAAAGATCCCAGCACTGTGTGCACTGACAATGACTGAAGGGGCTTGTCCAGGTGCTGGGATATGATTGAATTGAACTGGAAGTGTTAAATTAAGTGAGTAATATTATACGGGGTGAATTTTATTTATTTAATTAGCAGATTTATCAAATTTATTAGCTTTCCGTTCGGCACAAATATTTTGTCTGCATTTTGTTTAGTTAATTTTATATATATCTTCAATTTTGAAGCAGATAAATCAGTATTATTTTAACTTGGTAATACAAATTCTATACTAGAGCTATTGTATAATGGCATTTCTTGTTTCTTGCTTATTTTGAAAGTAACTTTTAAATAATCTTCTTAAAAAATTAAAGGAGAAACCACACTTAATAAAAAAGCAAATGTTAGTCGTATTGAAGGAAAAACATTCCCTTTTCCAAACTTTCTACACATTTTGGATTTTATATGGTTTCGATAGGTCTTGTATTTACAAAAATATATTTAATTTCTTTCTAAAATATAATAATAATAAGTATAATAGAAATATGAATTATCTAGCAGCTGAAAAGTAAGTGAATCTTTTTGTACGTTTTGTATTATTGGCATCATTTTTGAATCTGATTTATCCAATGTTCTTTTTTGATTTCCTATGCCTTTTGCACCCTTAAAGTAGGCAATGGTTTTTATTCACGGAGAACACAGTATTCTATGGTCGGAAAATTCGCTAATCACGAATTAGTAAACACAATTTAATACAATTACTAACTACTCTAGCTTATTTAATACAAAAATAACTCAGTAAATACTAATTACTAAATATTAACTAAAACCTAGTACCTGCCCTTGCATGGCAGTCATCACTGTACCTTTTACACGTTGAGTTCAAAAATTCATCATTGTTGGCTGCTGCTGCATTGTTGCCAAAACCCCTGGCCCCCTCAGGACCCGCCTCCCCCCTCGCCGGCTTCTCCTGCAGGTCCCCGCACTTACCGCAAACCGAAACTGACTGATGCCTGGGAGCTACTTTTGGGATGAAATATTATAATTACAAGCGAATGTCCTGCGGCCAAGGAGGAGCAGGAACAGTGGCGGCGGGGAGTTCGGTGGGGTTTCCAGGCGGGCGTTTCCAGGGGGCTTCTAGGGGGGGTTGGCAGGCAGCGACATCAGCCAAGCATCAGGCAGTCCAAATCGCTCGCTCTCTCTGTCTCCGCATCCATCCCGCTCGCTCGGTCGTTCGGTGTGTTCGGTGTTTTTGCCCTTGGGCCAATCACCACCCCCCCTACCCATGCCCCGCCCGTGGAGTATCAGAGCTGCAGCTTCTTCTTCTTCTGCCTCAGTTGCAACATGTTGCGACGTTGTGTTTATGTGCCCGCCTGCCGGCACTGATAATTTAGATGCGCTGGCTGTGATAAGCCTTGAAAACAGGTTTCAATGTTTCCGACGCCGTCGAACAGGCTCGAACATGTTCGGACATGTTTGCAGCGGCAACAGTTAGGAGCGAGCAAGCGAGATGGCCATATAGCCCACACTCCTCGACGCTTATTGTGGGTGGCATTGGGTGGCTTACTTGGGTGATGGGGGGCTTAACCCGTTATTAATTGCAACTCGATGGCTTGCAGGTATTTATTAAGTTTTTGTTTAATTTCTAAAACAGGCATTGCCATGTGTATTTGTCTCATCTCATTTGCACTCATTTCATTTCAATTTGCGAACACAGCTCGGGCAAGGATAATAGCTCTAAGGAAATGCAATTAGATAAATACTACTTAATTTTAAGAGCTACATAATAGCATAGGTAGGTTTTTCTACTTTAGTTAATTTATTAAGCCTTATGGCTTGACTAATTTCCCTTCCTAGTTTTTGATAAAATGTAAACCTTCTGCTTCGGTTTCGTAGGGTTAGTGTGACCAATGGGCGATTGTGTTAGAATGTGTTCAAGAGATAGAGTTGCCAGATGCCTATGTTAGATTGCCATAATTTTTCAGAAGTCATAAGTCATTTTTATAAGCTAACTATTATTATTAAAGTGGGCTTAAATCCTATGATAGAGTAAAGAGTCAAATTTGTTAGTAGAATCAAAGATATAATATTGTTTACCACAACATTAAGTTAATTAGAGTAAATCATCTCCGATTCTCGAAAGCTAATGTTTTGACAGCCAGTGTACCAATGCGGCTGTCAGTTTTATTGAAAATTAGCCTGCAGTTAATTTAGCATGCCATTAAATTTCTACAGCCCCGTCCTCTGGCCGTCCATCCGTTTGGGACCCGAAAGTAATGCATGCAGATTATAACTTAAATATGAAATGTCACGCATTGACAGGCATTTTTGAAAAGTGTGCAGCAGCAACAGCAACAGCAAGTTTTACACCTCGGGGCCAATCCGTTTATGACCGGACCGGAGCTGGGGTCTCCGAGCTTGGGCCTCTGGAGCTCTGAAGCTCTGAAGCATTGAAACTCTGAAACTCTGGAGCTCCGGAGCTGGAGAGATGGATATGGATATGGAGTCTCGGATCAGCATCTCTCACGCCATGGGTAGCCACAAAAGGCCGGCCACAAAGGCAGCCAACAGAAACAGGAATTTATGTGGCCTTTTGTATTTGCTCCGAGGCGAAAGTGTTCGAGGGGGATCGGAATTGGGTAGAGATGATAATGGGAATGGGATTGGGATTGGGATTGGGGACTGTGACTGCGAATGGGACTGGCACTGCAGACGGTGACGGAGATGACTGAGCGGAGCCCCGGAGATGATAAGGGTCACATGCCAGGTGGGGGCCCAGTAATGAAAGTGGGCCCTGTATTACCGCATTTAGTTTCATCTACCCAAGGCCTAAATAGTTCAGCGGCTTATCAGTGCCATTGATGCCCCAAAGGCAAGCTTCAAAATCGCATTCCACAAACTACAAAAAAATAATTCCCTTTAAGTAGTATTTACATTTTAGAGAAGCTTTAACTAAATAAACGTTTAATTTATCTCTGTATTTGTGTCAATTTCTACTAAAACATTTGCATCCACAACTTGTTTATTTTAGCCAGAAACCTTTATTTCCTAAAATAATATTATAAAATAATTATTTATTGAAACTTAGTTTGCCTATTTATTATAGTGCTAGGTATTCAAAATTAATTAAATAAACGTTTTCGACCAAGAAATTTTTTTTAAAGCAATTAACTCGAGCTTTCCATGGAACCTCAGCATAAACATGCAATTGTATACATAAACGGTGGTAATTGTTACATTAACTGGTTTCCCTTTCCGGTTAAAGAGGGTTCAAAGCAATTATGAACTATCTGGCACTCCGCTCTTCGGTCTTCACTTCGCATCCCGTGTAACTGATTCAATTCCCCGGACTGGTCGCAGCTTCCGTTTAATTGTGGACGAAGCTTCCACGCAATTCGCACGCTTTTTCCACTCTCACACCCGTCTCACTTCTTTTTCCACCCCTTTTTTCGCCTGTCCCTTTGCCTAAATGCTCGATTGCAATTTCTGTTCGGGTGTGTGTGTGTGTGTTGCTGAGGGTGTGGGAGGGTGGTGTACAGGTGTAACAGATGTCTGTAAATTGCTTTACTGACTGACTGACTCGTCAGTTGGCTGTTGGCTGTTGGCGGTCGCTTAACTGCTTCTGTTGCTGTTGCTGTTGCTCCTGTTTTCGGTTTGTTGTCAGTCAAAGTGTCAGTAATGTACACTGAACGAAAATGTAAGGCATATTAATAGATAATATAGTCATTGCTACAAATAATGAAGTACGCAATAAAGGGTTATTGAACTCATCGGAATTATGCGAGCTGATTGTAAACTCCTTCAAGCGCAATGAATAATACCATTTAATTTATTTATACTTATTAATAAGCTTTGAAAAAAGTCATAAATTATCATATATTCCTTTTGTTTGCTTTGCGGGGATTAAACTGGGAACCTCATCGTCACCTGCCATCCTACGCTGACAGACTGCGCCTACTGAACCTGCCCTCGCTTAAGGATCGCCGGACCTGCCATGGAGTGATGTTCCTGCACAAGTTGATCACTGGACACATCAACTCGTCTCACCTTCTTGGCCAAATTCGATTCGCTATACCTATAAGGCCGTCTCGTAATTTTCGGCCTATTGCCTTGAAATTTTGTAAATCGAACTTTGAGATTCATGATCCTTTTCGCGTTTTATGTTCGTCATACAATGATCTGTACTTTTTGTTATATGTTGAAATGTCCCTTGAGTTTAATGTAAATAATATTATTACCCATTTATCCTTGCCTCCGCCCACTTGATGTGAGTCGGAGCATATCATTAAAAATTACTCCAAATTGGGTGGAGGTATTGCGATAATAGCAGATATTTGCTATTGAAAATAAATAAATAAATAAATAAATAAATATATTTTGTATGCATTATATACACAGCAAGAATGATTTATTAGAATATCGGTAGACATTTAAAAAGGGAAAGTCCCGAAACGAGCTTGAGTTGATTTCAGTTTTGATCTATTTTTAACGATTCTAAGCATTCGCTATCGGGAATTTAAACCTTTTTAAATTAATTTAATTTATATCATTAAAATGTTAAAATATTTATCCTTTCTTTCAGTGTATTTACAGGTGTGGGCTCCGGTGATTGTGGGTGTGAGCACTTCACTTATAACTGCATTAATACGAGCTTATGCTTCACAGACTCGGGCCGCCTATTAGTTGTTGCTGCTGCTGCTGCGGCTTTTGTAGCTGTTGTTGTTGGACCAACATGCCACACACTCACACACACACACACATATATATACGGACAACTGTGAAACGGCATTGCTTACAGGTGCTTACAGGTGCTACGGCATCCGCTGCTTGTCAGTGGCCGCGTTTAACGCTACACTTAAACAAACAGCCGCGTGCGTACACAAACATCGCACACACACACTCACAGCGCACATCACACACCTTTGCCCACACACACACTCTCACACTCACACTCTCACCTACATACTCACCTGGAAGCCGCGGAAGAAGCAGAGCAACGACAACAACAACACACACGGCCAGGATGTGGCCGCCTATTAAGTGATTTTAACACTTTGCGCATGAAAATTGCAAAAAGGCAACGCCGTTGATAATTATCCCTTAATTGCTTAATGAGCGGCACTTGAGCTGCTGCGACGCGTCGACAGTAGCGGCGGCGTAAGTTTAATTAATGCCAATTTAATTACCACGGCCCGCCAAACACACAAACATACAGACATACACGAGCATGGGAGGCTCTTAAATTCCACACTTGCCGTTAAGGATTTCCACACTATTTGTAAGTGAATTAAATTGCTTGGACTAAGGTGTTAATATGAGTTAAGGTAAGCTAACTTAAAGCTAATTAAGATTGAAATTTATTATTGGGCCAACTTTCATGGATTTTCATCAATGGATTTTGGGGATCTAAGGGAGTTGGTGAATTGTTGAGTTTTGTTGGTGAAATCTTATTGTTGAGGTTTCTATAAATTTTTACTTGGGAGTTTTATTGTATATATAATATAATATTTATTGGAGAAATTAAATTTTGGTGAGCTGTCATTCTTATTTTTTTGTGTTATTATATAAAGGTGTTTTATTTTTCGGTGAAATTATTTGTTATCATTTTTGTCAATGCATTGAAATTGTTGTATTTATAGGTAAAAATTTATTCGTGCATTTTTCTTTGAATTTGTTTATCATTATAATCATTAGTGAATATGATATCTCCACCTATATCTTGGTGTTTATGAATAATTATTGGGAACTCATATTTATTTCAATGATATCTTGATATTTTAGTTTTGAATTACCCTGTTGGTATTTCTGACTGCCTCTAAATTTTAACCACTCTTTAGCTAGTTAATGACTACGTAAAAACACAAAATAAAATGCAAATAAAACTCGCTAAGGAACTGCGTTAATCGTTTCCTAAAAATCTTGTTTATCTAACCTAAGTGAGAGAGCTCTGGCTTACAGTTTCAGCTTCAGCTTTCGGGGCTGATAAAACCTCGGTGTTCGTTTGGCCGAATGTCTCTATTAGCCAGGGCCATGAGTTATTTGGTTGTTTTGCTTGATTAATGCTCACCTGGCCGTGTTCCGAGGAAAACTTAAACTCGCCGGCGGAGCGGAGTACCAGGGCGGAGGATAGGGGGTCCGTTCGGGCCATTCGGACCTCGCTCTGTGTGTTTATTGTCAGTGGCAGCTCCGTTTACGCTTTACCCTTTTCCATTGCCGGATGGCCGCCGGCGGCTTCTTCTCTCTCAGTGATCTAATCTTGTTATTGCCCCGCACCGGTCCGGTCCAGTCCGGTCTGAGATTCGGCTTGAGTCTCGCTCTCAGGTTCCAGCATCAGCATCGGCATCAAGCCCATCCATATAGCTGTGTGTTGTATATATACAAAAGTGATTTAGCCGATGTGCCAATTCAATTATTTCTACCTACATACGATACGATTTTTCCTTCCACATGGCACCAGCACGCCGCACATACATATAAGCACCGATAAATGCCATACATACACACTCTATGCCATGTGGCATATAAAATAGTGAATGTAATTTTATTCACATGTCTGGCCGCAGGCCAATCCGCTTTGCCCGCCGGCCACAAATTGCAGAGCAACAGCAACAGCAACATCAACTCCGGCATCAGCATCAGCAACCCCGGAACAACGGCGCACCTCTCCGTTCCGTATCTCGGGTATCGCTAGCTGGCTCTGTCTTCAGCCAACAATAAATACACTGGAAAATAAAGTTAGTCCCCGAATGGGGTCATTAAAAAGGCTAGATACAAATATTTGCTTTGCTTTAATAAGTTAGAGCTTAAGTCTAAACAGAAACATTAAGTATAATATTAAGGGTATTTACTCAAATTTTTTAGATAGAGTTTTCAGTTTCAAAGAGAAAACATTTCTTAATTTAATATCTATCCAAGTTTCATATCAATTTGATAAATAATATATCAAGATAGAAGCTAATCCTGAACCCAAACTTTGAGTTATTTCCAAATATTTTTTTGGTAGAGTTTTTAGTCTAAACCTGTGATGCAGCAAGTCGTCAAAAAATAAAAGTGACATTTAATAACATAGCTAGATATATATTTCAATTGGATAGGACTGACCATGTAACTGAAAGCGCAAACAAAATCTTTAACATGAATGTGGACAAATGGATTGACTTAAAAATATTAGTATTCCTTCACAAAATTATAAATTCTAGACAGCCTGACTACCTTTACAACATGATTCGTTTTACATCCTCACATAGAACAAAAAACATAATAAGCGTTAGACCAAAACTTGCAAGTTCGGAGAAACAATTTTTTGTTTATGCTATACGAGCGTGGAACTCGTTGCCACATATTCTAAAAACCATTACTGGCACATCACAATTTAGTGATAAACTTAAAGAACACCTTAACACACACACCTAAAATTAAAATTAAAATCAAACAGAATATAAATTTAAGTAAATATTTAAAGCCTTCAGCAGTAAGAAATAATTGAAATGTAATATGTAATTGAAATTGTAATAGTATCTGTAATGTAATTGTAAGAGTTAATGTCATTAATGTAATAAGATTTAATGTCTGAAGTGACTAGCGCAGTAAAAATAAGTATTATACTTGTGACGCTAGGATATAAACAATAAACAACAATTAAAATAAATCATTTCTTATTCTAATGTATACCACCCACCTACAAAGTTTTATCTCAAAGTGCTATAGACAGGGAAATATCGGAAACTGTAAGATAGTAGAAAAGTTACTTTGTATGTATAGGGATTTTTTTTACTCGTAAACCTTCTTTTAAACATTTTATAAATCTTTCAAGATTATTCCTAACTGGATAAATATTTCAGATATATATTGCTTCATACAAGATCTCTGTAAGCTTACCTCTTGCCACTTAACAATTACCACTTAAATTTATAAATAATTACTGCCTTCATATCCCAATTTGTATGTGCTCTTATTTAACTTCTGATTAGCCTCATATTTCTCTCCATGTACCTGTATATATGCCATATTATATGCAGGGGAACTGGATGGGGAACGAGCTGAAATCCATCATTGGCGCATGGCCGCGGGTCACATTTGGGTTGAAATATTATAATTACAAGCGAACGCCCGGGGGCAAGGCGAGCAGAGGTAAGCGGGGGCCAGAGCGGCGGCGGCGGAGCTGGCAGCGGACGCTGTAGATGGAGCTGAAACGTCGAACATTGGCATCGCATCGCATCTGTTGGCATCGCGGACTTAGCCACGCTAACAACCAGTCTGGAGCGAGCGAGAGAGCGCAGGCCAAGCAGCAGGAGAAGGAGAAGGGGAGGGGCGATCTCTGCTGCGGATATGGATACTTAGTTGTAGTGGTTGTGTTTACGTTGCGGCTGATAACATCCCGTGTGGCTGTTGCTGCTTCCCTGCCAGATGTTGCTGGTGTGTGTTGGCCATGCCCCGAGGCCATGCAACATGTTGCAGGCAACATGCTCGACGCCAGGCTGCTTAGACCCAAACAGTCTGGCATTGTCTTCGCTCAGCGGTGGTTCAGTGGGTGTGTTTTGGTGCGACGCCTGTGTTTGTTTGGACAGCGGCAACTACAACTATACGGCTAGAACGCCGACGACGAGTTAACAACAACGACAACGTGCTAGCAGGTGAATAACAGTTGGCAATTGCCGCTTTTGGTACCCTTTAAGAGGGGAGTATTTTGAGGGAGATCTATCAAGATCTAGCTCTTGAGGGGACTTTACAGAGGGCGTTGTTTTAGGGTTAGAGTAGCCTGATGAGAAAGGATACATTTTTTATTGCAAAAACTATATACCTGACAAGATTCAGCTCTCCTGGAAGAATATTACAGTCAAACCTAATAGTTTTGCGGCTTTAAAATTGTATATGAAAGTTTTTGACTTTTAGAAATGAACTGTGTTGTTTAAACTATAAAGTTTCGTGACTAGAAAATATTCACATCAATCAGATAATTATTAAGATCTAAACAGATCATATTTTTTGATTTAAAGAAAATCTCTGGATCCCTAAACCTGATCATAGTTTTGAAGAATCTATTCAAAACTTTGTTTTATAGGATAGAAAGGCAAGAAACTTCATTTATTTTATATATTTTTTTACCTAAAGCAATTATTTCTAAATTAAACACATATTTAGATTTGCTCTCTTCCAAATTTCTCTCACACAACGCCACTAAGTAGGCAATGCTTTTTATGCACTGATTCCCGGGTATTCTCTAGTGTCGCTATTCATTTTTAGCGATTTGTCTAACCCTGTTTGCTTGCATTTTGGTAACTTGTTGCACGGCACGTGTTTGGACAACTGTTCGGGCTCACCAAGTGCGAGGAGGGGGCTACCCAGGTGATATTACCACAGCTGCACGCCAAGGATAATATGCGAGCATATAATTTAAGAACAACACAAAAGAACCGGCTGGGCCATAATTGCCAGGGAATCACAGTTTTTGTCGCCGAAATTCTCGGACTCGGACTCGTACTCGTACGTCCGGCAGGTGACAACCGGAATCTGGGCAGCAGATGGGGCGGGTCTGGGGTCTGGACAAAAACTGGGGACCCTCATTATATGCAAAATGCACACAGGGCCGCCGCCAGCCGCCAGCCTCGGCCACTCAAACTTAACTTATTTTTAACTTGCACATTTTTGCCGAGCTGAGCTCAGTTTCTGCAGGGCCCGCGGCCATCTTAGTTGCATGTTCGAGCAATCCTTTTCCGTTCTGGCCCCTGGCCCCCGGCCCCCTCTCGTTGCAGCCCCCAAAGACGTGGAAATAAAGAACTGGTCCTCGCCCCGTTCATAACTCGCGGCTATATCTTCTTTTGCGTTATATATTTCCCTCATTCTGCTTGTCTTTGGATATCAACTGTCAGTTGGCGAGCTAAAAAACGCCTCGGGGCTAGTTTGTAAATCATTAAAATTATGCACACACACTCAGCACACTCGGCACTCGGTGTGTGTGTGTGTGTGTGTGTATGTGTGTGTGTGTGTGTGTGTGTGTGTACGGGGAAGTTAGCCAAACTGCATAGGAATCATTATGCAGTTAATGACAAATGTCACGCATTGCTAATGACAAAAGGATGTCGGCAATCGACTCCTGGCCTCGCCCCCTTTTGCGCCTTCCGACGGCGCTGATAAGTGCCCGCAATTAAAATTTATACACCAAATGATTGCCACTCTCACCAGTCCAGCTTTCACTCGGGTTCCCAGGAGGGTGTGTGTATATCATATACTCTTAAATTATAATTAAATATGGTAATTGTGTTTTTACTGATGACATATTGGTTACAAATGGGAGTTCAGGAAAAAGTGTATACATATATGCTTTCTTTATTATGGAGTATGTGTAATAAATATATTATTAAATAATGGTTTACTCATAATAAAAAGTGTCCACATCCGTGTGGACTGTAGATCTATAGGTCGCTGGTTTATATCCGGCTCGAAGGACCAAATTGTGTGTAGGGGGAGTATGGACACTTAGTTGGGAAGAGAGTGGCGAGAGACTGGGAATCAAGAGAGACATGGTGCCCTGTCATCGCCTGAACAATTATCTATGAAAGCTCTATACCAATTAGATAAATAATATTGTTTAATGTTGGTTATCTGATAGGAAATACATTGCTTGAACATTGAAGATAAAATACACCATAAACCCACAATCCAACTTAAATATTTTCAACTTTTTTTTTGTTTTATTCTTCATTCAATATTTTATATTATTTTAAGTTCAAATGGAAACTTCTTCAAATTTGTTCATAAATATTTGAATTCTCTACATTTAAGTGCAGCCCGTACCCTTCCACCCACTTAAAGTAATTTAGGCAAATTTTTCATCCTTTACCATGTGAATACAGAATCCTTATAATATCAAAAGAATGTCTCCGCCGTTATTGGCTCATTAAAATCCGCTACACAAATGTTTTCTTACGGGGCTGTGGCTGTAAAATGATTACCATTCAAATGTTAATGTAAATGTTGTGTGCCACATATGGATGAATGGTTAACTGGATGGATGGCTGGCTGGCTGGATGAATGCTTGAATTGATGGCTGATATATGTATGTATGTGGACGCGCTGCAGTTCGGTCGTGCGTTAAAAATTTAACGCGAATTTCAGGCTGCGGCGGCAAAAATGGCATCATTAAGTAAAAGCCCCGCGGCCAGACATTGTGAATTTTATGAGCCTTTTCATATACACACACATCCGTATGGGTGTATGTTTTTGTTGTTTGCTGTTGGTGTTCGCAGCGCGTATCGTTAATAATAAAAAATATATATGCCCCGCACACATACATATATATATATTATAAAATACTATACACACTTTCGCTGGAGCATGTGATGAGCCGCGCACACACATAAATAATAGTAATAATAAAAAATCACAATAATACACGTAATGATGGTGGTGTCGGCCGGCGTGGAGGAACAAAAAATCTGCGGAAATTCTCAGCATATGCGCTGGCATTTAAATGTTTGTATTCCAGCCATAAATTCCCGTATTGATTGACAAGCAAATGCACAAGCCTTGAATAAATATGCAATATGCAACTGGGCGGCGGCCCATCGCTGCAGGGAAGGGGGCGTGGCGCTTGGGCTACTTTAAAAAGCCATCAACAAATAATTACAAACGGAACGGAGCGGAGCCGAGCCGGGATGTCGACGCTGATTTCTGAGCTGATCCCACACAGAGAGAGCATTCGTTTTTACCAGCAGCAGATATATATATATTCATATATATCTGGTACATATATATTCGAGTCCTGCAGCTGCACCCACTCTCCGCAGCCTCTCTCGTCCTCTGCCCGGCGGTGATCCAAACAATAAAGCATAAAGCGCGCCGCACACATTTTGTCGAATTATTTTGTTGGCAGTCCGCTGGCGGCTAACTGCAGCAAATTGGCTTGAAATATTGGTATTGCCATATGTATGAGTTCGTATATGTGCTCGGCCCCGCTCCTCTCCTCTGTGTGCGTGAGCTTGTGATTAAAAAAATATTTAAAATGGCAAAAACGCAAAGCGACGTCAAAATAAAGGAGTCCGCTTCCAGCTTCCAGCTAGCAGCTCCCAGCTCCTCCTCCCTCGCGTTCGCTTGAAACAATAAAAGAGCCCCTCGGAAAACCCACTCCATCACCGCCCTGGTCCCGTTCTCTGAGTGAGTGAAATGAGCGATAAAATTGCAACAATTTCCACTCGTCGTAGGCACGGCCGCTGATAAAATGTGAGAAATTGAAATGTCAGTGATCGCCCACAATGTCAGCATTTGTAAGAATTTTAAATATATTTTTGATTTATTTTAATATCATGGTAATCACATAAAATAAATAAATACATTTACATTACTATGATTATATATTTCTTAATAGAAAAGAACACTTTGTTATGTCTTTAGGGTTTTCAATATATCTCATATATTTGGAGCAGGATTTTTGTGTTTTTATTATGTTAATATATTTCAAAAAATATCACATAATGAAGCATGGTTTAGGGTTTTTATTATGTTTATCGACCGTCAAAAATATCATTTAATGATAAATAGAGATCTAATACGTATGTGCACTGCTAAAAATATTTTAGCCACATTTATTAATTTAATTCAAATATGAAAACCTTACATTTTCCAAATAATTCTTTTAAAATTTACAGGCATTCTCACCTCGTGTCACGCCACCATCTCTAAGTCAGATCGAAATTTCTGCAGCGGGCAAATATAGCGGAATATTATTGCGGCGCATATACTTCAAAATGAATATGGCCGGCGGACAAATAAGCGAGCATTCCGAAACAATTGCCAATGAAAAATGATGCGGCACAACTCTCGGCAGGGGATGGTAGGAGTAGCGAGGTGGGTGGGTTATATAGAAGAGGGGGTTGGTGTTTTGCCACCCACCTCGGGCGTTTTCCTAGCAGCGAGTGGGTGGAAAGTTCGCACTCATTTTAATTACAGCTGCCTAACTGCAGGCCTCACTGTACCGCCTCTCTCTCTCTCTCTGTATCTCTACATGAAGCTCTCATATTCTCATTCGGCACTTGGAAAAAAAATATTGTAAATCTAAGAATGTGTCATATAGTGGCAACAACACCTACCGAAAAATTGGGGCTTGCTTATAAACTCGAAAAACTCAAAATCTGTAACAGAAAGATTTATTATATAAATTTTAAAATAATATTTCTAGGTATTAGATTTATTTCCACGAGCTCTGGATTCTTTCGAGACAATTGTCATTCCAAGTGTACGATTCTCTTTCCCGCTCGTGTTTTGAAACGCGTCCTGCGGCGTATTTATCACAAGTTTTTCTTTGCATTGCCGCCGGGCAACAAAATATTTCAGCTGCCTCCGTCGCAGTCGCTCGTCGGATGCCCCGAGGCGCTTCAGCCCGGCTCAGCCTCAGCCTCAGCTCTGCCCTGCTCTGCTCCACTCCGTTCAGCTCAGTTCAGTTGAGCTCGCTGGCTGCCCCGCTCCTCGTACCGCCGATGCCTCTGTCGTAGCCGCTGGTTCTTCTTCTTCAAAGTCTCTGGAGCTGATGCCGCACAAAGTTTCATTTCGTTTGGCCGGCGGCAGCAGCGTTCTATGCTTTGTCATTAACACAAACACGCACATTGGCACACACACACACACACTCTTCCAAAACGGACGCGGGGCACAACTGGCGGGTGTTAGGTGTACATGCACCAACACACCCGCACACACACATGGCCAAGGGCAACAAAAACATACATACACACACAGGCTTTGATATTTACAATTATAGAATATCGGCCATATATATAGAGATGTTCCTGCCGTGATTAATGCAACTTCTGGGTGGGAATTCAATGTACACTCGAAAAATTAAATTACCTGCAAGGTAGTTTTATTTAAAAGAATTTTTTAGTAAAATAATTTAGGGTATTTGGGACCTGGCTTAATACTAGATGTTTATTTGTAAGGCCTATAGAATTTCTTTCTAAATTATAAATTAAAGAAATAATAAGTTCTAGTTTATTTTAAACTGATTAAAAAAGGTTTCTAAGATTTTAAGGATATCTAAAATATGTTTTTTGATATCAGATTATTCTAGATAAAATATAGTTTGTAACATAACTTTTTGGCCCTTCTAAAATCAATAATAAATTTCCTACTTTTGAATTGAAGATATATCTTAGTAAACTTGCATTTTATCTTTTATTTCTTGACTGAAAAGCTTTCAAACATATTTTCTGACCACAAAATATATTATTTTTAAAGCAACTTCGCCACAGAAATTCTTTGACAAGAGTTTTCTTTGCTTCCCCAAAATTAGAAACTCTTGGAGTTCATAACCTAATTACTAGAACTAATCAAATTCTCCAGTCTGCTCTGTGAGTGTAGCATCCCTAATTAAATGCATCGATTTATAAGCCGAGCGAAAGCATTTTAGCCAAAGCCAATTGTTCTATTTACAGTTACAATGTTAATTGCGGCAGCTTAGTTGCAACCACAACAACAACAACTGCGAATGCAGCTGCAGCAAAAACAACTGCAACAACGGAGCACTTAAACCGGAAATAGACTATTAAACGTTCACACGCAGCCCCCACACTCGCACACACACGTACAGAGCATCATATGGTGCGAAAGCCAAGCAGCAGCTAAACAACAAACGCAGCTCTCTCTCTCTCTCGCAGCTCTCCCTCTCTCCGGCTCTCTCTCAAGGTCGTCGCCTCAACACAGAAGACGCCAGCAACGAACTCCACCCGCAACAAGCGCGGGGCACACATCGAGCTCCAACTCGAGCCGCAACGCCGCAGCGTCGCAACGTCGAGCCACGAGCAACATCGAACATCGAAGCCCGTCATCCATCAGGAGATTGAGTTTCGAGGCTCGGCTTAAAATTAGTTCTCGGCCAACTTTCGACGCGAATGCAAGTAAGGTAAATTGCGAGCGCTTAAAAGTAGGCAACACAACACTCTGCGGTCTAACGGTGAACACTGAACGGCAGGCGGAAACGGAAGTAAACACTTGAGCACTTCGGTTAACAGTTAGCGCGCGCTCTCAGTTTGAATTTGCATCGAAGCGAAGCGAAGCTTAGTTGGAACTGATCAAGCAATCAGGCCAAGGAGACTCCAAGGCGTGCTGAAATCTTCCGTTAAAAATCACACAGAGATTATTATATTATCTACGCGCGCGTTGTAATTAAAAAGAGTTAAAGTGCATTTCCTAAATATACCAACCTTTTTGTGAGTTCTTTATGAAGATTAAAACAATTTAGGGTCTTTATATAGAGATTTTTATTGTTTAATGAAGCTATGTCTTTTTATTTATTAAACTAATATTTTAAAGTAATTAATATGAATACGGGAGTTTCTTAAAGGAAGTTATTAATGCATTTTTTTTAAAAACTTATTTTTTCAAGCATTTAATAAACCCTCGGTAATTTCTCAGCACTTCTTTGTTTTAGGGAAATATTTAAATAACTTAAACCTGCTATTTTTATTATTATATAATTAGGAGTCCTTCGTCTTATCTTAAATTCTAAAACTAAAAACAAGTTTCCTGAAATATCGAATCGATTATTATTTTGTATTTAAATATGTACATTTCTATTAAATATATAGAAAATAAAGATAATTATTTTAATTTGCAAAGACCCCAATAGTCCCAAAAACACGTAATATTTCACTTAAACTTTTAGCTTTCAAAGATCAATTCTCACAGGAAAACGTAAACTCAAGCTATTAATTTAACAAAAAGCCCATATTTTAATACCTCAATTCCCAGTCACAATATGCCAACTAATGTATTTTTCTTTGTTATTTTCTCTTCCACATAAAAATAAAATAACAAAAACAGAACTCCGTTTGTTGCATTGGATCAACGATCGCCGTTGACGGTGGATTCCTCCTGCCCCAAACGGTAAGCCGAAAACTTTTCATTTGCAAAATGCCCCAAATCCCTGCCAGCCTCGGAGCTGGCCAATAAATTAGTTTAAAAAAAGATTCTGTAATAAACGAATTTTTGACACACAACACACAGCATCGACAGCGGAGAGTCCAAGTTGCAGGCCACCCCGATCCCGCTCCCACTCCCTTTTACTCTCCGTTCGGTTTGGTTTTGGCCAAAAAGGCCGCGGGCAACTGATTTTCGTCTCTCCCACATGCCAAGTCAGAAATTGTGCGCCATAAACGAAGACTGTTTAAAAAAAAAAACCAAAAAAGAAAAAGAGAAAAAAAATTATGTGCCTCAAGTGCTCTGTGCCCGCACCAAAGGAGAAATAAACAAAAGTAAGAAGAGTAGCCGAGGCAAGGGGCTGGGACTGGGACTGCGACTGCGACTGGGACTGAGGCTGGGACTGGGGCTGGGGATTGAGAGAAAAAATCATACAAAATGCGCCCCGAGCATTTTTGGGCAACCTTAGCCCCCGGCTGAGTTATGTGTGCAGACGAGAACGAGTCGCATTATTTTTTCTACCTTAAAGGCTATAAAATACGATGGTGCTGGCCGAGGTCGAAGGAGGGGGCATGACCGGTTGGTTCGTTGTATTGTGGCTGGTCGAAAACTAAGCGGCCAAAAGATGACCCCCGGGCCAAATGCTGGCACATACATACACCCAGCACCAGCACCCAGCACACTCGAACAACAAATTTGTGTTTAGCAAGCGAATCGTTGTCCGTGTGTCCGTCTCTCTGAGAGGCCGTAAGTCCCGGACGTTTTATCCAAGAGTCCCTGGGACCACCTGATAGACACATTTTCCATAAGTACCTCTGCCAGTTTGTCCGTGTTTCCATAAGGTTTTCTCTCCGCGAACTTGTCCGTTATCTTGTCCCACTGTCCGCCAGTTTATCCTTTAGTCTGTCTGAAAATTCCACTGTCATTGAGCCGATGCCAAGTCACGAGGCAAAGTTCAAAGCAAGAGCTGCTGCAGTGCACAAAAATTTTATTCAAATAGGGAAACCAGCAGGCAGGCAGGCAGGCGGAGCAAGGCAGGCGACCTTCGTGTGGAAGCAACTGGTTTTGGTTTGGTTTTATCTCCCGCTTTTTTGCCTCGTTTTTGCCAGACACAAGGAAGAATACGCTCACAAGGGGGCGGAGTCAAAGTCTTGTTTGTTTGTCTGTTTGCTGCGCGATTCCTCCTGCCGCTCATTGTCAGGATCTCTCACACTCAAGCTCGGCCTCGGCCTGCCCCCCGAGTTAATTTGTTTTCGTTCAGCGGATGCAAGCTCCAGCTACTACATTTACATCCACGTTTACGGCCTATACCTGCTACCTGCTACTGTTTGGCATTTCGCAAGTTGCCAACCGGCGGCAAAGTGATTTCCATTACGAGCCAATAGTCAAAGGCAGCCTCCTCAGTGCCTTAGTGGCTGCAGCTGCTGCATTCGAATGCCGAGTGGCATTCCGAGGCTGAGACTGAGACTGTGTGCCACAAAAGCTCTTAACGCGCTGTGTGTTAATTAAGCTGCAATTCGGCATCATTACCAGCATCAACATTGCGCGCTGCCAATTTGCCACCAACAGAAGAGTGGCAGCGAGCATTTTGGCCAATTTTCCGAGAGGGCTACGAATCTAGGCTATCGCGTAACTGGCTGATAATGAGTAGTTACCAGAAGGATACAAATTACAGGGGTATCTTGGGAAGTAGGTTTGAATTTTGCCTCAAAAATAATTGTATTTAGGAAGATTTTTAAGCCATTTTGTATATAATATACAAGTATTATTAAACCATTCAATATTTATTTTTGTAAAACATTACACACTTAACCAACTTATAAAAATGTATTTTAACAATTTTTAATTCAACTTAATTATAGCCCTAAGATCGCAACACTTTAATTTATAAAATGATTTATTAATTGAGAAATTGTATATTAATTTCTAATTTTAAATACAAGAGGCCTTTACCTCTTGCACTTCCTTCAAAGTAATATATATATTTTTGAAAATTCCTTCCCCACCTCTGACCCTTCTCCTATTCTTAATTCCCTGCCTAATCCCCTGTACTTACATTTCGCTCATACCCTGGATTACCCAGTCCGAACGAAAACCGATGCCGTTGCCGATTCTTTGCCCAAAATGCACCTGCAACTGCGAGTGGACCTTGCCTCGCTCGGTTGCTTTTGTGTTGCATCTGCTGTTGACGCGGCTGTTCAAGTTGTTGCTGTTATTGGCTGCGATATGCACACGCAAATTGCACCAATTAGGCAGGCTGCATTGTCTGCCGCTGCCAGTTGCAGTTGCAGTTGCAGTGGCGATTCCCAGACTCGCCTCTGAATGGGTTTTGTGGCCAGGACTGCGACTGGTTTTCTGGCTACCATATCCAGTTCCCCCTTCGAAGTCCATTGTTTGGGCGCCGTTCGAGTGGAATCATGGCTGTTAATTATTATGTACACTTGATTAAGTAGCACGGGCAATCAGGAGCACTCATACTAGCACCCATGCCCGCTCCCCTGCAGGGCCACGCTGCGTATGCGCAATGTTTTCTTTTATGGCCATATCCCCCTGCCAAGCCTGCCAAGCCTGCTCATCCTTTGCGCTTTTGACTTTCAATTCAATTTTCGAATTTAGCCGTATGAAAACATGGTATCTGTAGGTAAGGACACAACACACACTCCTCCGCCCGTAGATTTATCCTGCATATATTTATATTTTGCTTGTCGTTGTTGCCGTTCCGTTGCCGTTGCTTCAGTTTTTCCCCGAGTTGGCTGAGTAATGTTTGCTCTGCATACGTAGTTCCGAAGCCGAAGCCTTGCCACGCTCCTCGCTCCTCGCTCCTCTCCCCCATTCCTGCTGCTGCTGCCGCCGAGTGAGCCATATGCAGCGCAATCGTCGTTTTTATTTAATATTTTCTAATAAATTTTTCAAAGTTTATTTTTGAAAGCCTCGCAGCGTTTTAATATCTGCTGCTCCAGTGTATGCCGGGACTCCAGTTACTCACTCAACTTCTGCCAGACTTCCCTTCCACGCCCACACAAGCGCCCCGTGTTCCCCGTATTGCCCGTATTCCCCCTATATATATTCATATATATATCGCATATATTTGTACAATTTGCCATGGCGCACACATTCTGCAACTTTGGCTAACAATTTTCGTGGCGAGAGCGGAGCAGGAGCGGAGGAGCGGGAGGATCCCGGACTGATTTCCCATATGCCGCAGCTCCAGCTCCGTTTGGACCCTTTGGCTAAAGACGACGTCGACGCAGAAGTTGGATGCCGGGCTGTGGAACGTCGGGATGCTTCGTTGCCGGGCAATGGGGCTGGAGTTTGGGGGTTCCCTCCTAGTTTTGGCTTTTTGTGTTTTACTTGGACCGGCTGCGACTCCTCCGACGACTGCCCGGCAAAAGTTTTTCATTTGCCTGCTCATCAGCGTTTTGATTTTGGTTTTCGGCCAACTGCGAAACGAAAACAAGACGACGGGCAAGGCAGGCGAGCAGGCGAGCAGCTGCCTCGGCTCCCCCTTTTTCTCCAGCCAAGCATGGCCTTGGGCCTTGGATTCTTCTCAACTTGTCCGCAGGACATTTTGCAGATTTTTCTCTTCTCTCCCAGCTCTCATCTCAGCCCGTGTGTGTTTACTTTATGTTTGTCTTGGCTATGTACACAAGCGCTCCGCATTCCCTTATCTGGAGCTCCCCGGAGTCGCAAGTTTGCTTTCTTTTTCTTGCCTAATTGGAATCCTCCAGCCCGCGTCTGGAGTCTGGAGTTCCTTCTCGTCCTTCTGGGTCCTGCGTCAAATATAATCTCTTGCTGCAAGTGTTGCAGTTTGATAAATCTTCTTCGCCCCGAATGTTTTCGTATTAACTTTCGAGGTGAATCCTCGCAGTGCAGGGCCGGCGGCGTTTTAAAATTGAGATAAGATTTTGCCTCGAAAACTTTCGTTTTGCTTTTTTATTTTCCTATTTTTATGCTTTTTATTTCGTGTGTGTGTGTGCTGTTCGGCTCTCCCCTGTTTTGTTTTGCGAGCTGGAGCTGGAGCTGGATCCGCCTGGGGAGCCTTTGGGGCCACGAGACGGGGACCAACTTGGGTATGATATCTTTAAATGCAGGCGGCACACACATGGGCATAAGCCAAAGCCAGAACGGACACGACTAGACTTACCTACCAATCGCAAAAGTTTGCGCCTGCAGCGGCCTCCCCGCATCCTTACCCTTATCCTTCGGATCCTGTCGGTCGGACTGGACTGGGTAGGTGTATCCTTGCGGTTACTGGCTATGTTCCCGCTCCTTTGTTGTTGCTGCCGCTGCTGCTGTTGCTGTTGCTCTCGTTGCCCTCAGCACTGCAAGGATAAATGAATGAGGAGGCACCACACACACATATGCACACTGGGATCCTTCGTATGAGAAGCCCCGAAGGAAGCACACTGGCAAGGAAAGGGATGGCGAGGCTGGAGCGAACCCAAGTTTCAATCCCACCTTGCCCGAGTACAGTGGGCACTCGCTCATGCAGAGCCCCAGTGGATTACATTCGGGGGACTCCCATCCGATTCCCATTCCCAATCCCGAATGTGCGGTGGTGATGAATAAGCCCCCACCTTTGGTTAGTCCTTTGGACCCTAGTTCCGCCCGGATTCCGTGCTCCGTTCTCCGTGCTCCTTGGCTTGGCTTGGCTCGCTTTCCTTGCTTGGTTTCGTTTCGTATCCATCCATGATTTCCGCACTAATTCCAAACGATCGCCGCGGGCCTAGTCAGCTTTTGCCCTTTTTCGCTAGTCCTCTCGCTCTTGCCCTAGCTAGCTAGCCTGCTCTTAAGGCACTGCAAGAAATTAATAGAAGCTTGAAAGAATGTGGAAAAATAAGCGGAGGAGAGAGCAAGCTATTTTAGGTGTTTAATTTAAGAAAAGTTAAGGGACATTTATTTAATCCAAAATAATTAAAAACCTATAAAATATTACATGAATCAATTATTTAAACATTTGAATAAATATTCAAAGTGAAAGAAAGTCTTAAACCAGAACTTCAGTTAGGAAAGCTGTCAACAGTTTAAAAAGAGAATAAATTCCCAGATACATATCCACCTCAAATAATAATTATTTGTTCATTTATTCTTCCTCCTTTTTTTCTGAGTGCAGCCAGCAACCAGGACACTCGGGCTGTCTGGCCTGGCCTTTGTGTGCGGAAGGTTGGCTAGCCGCAGGACATTTTCTGGGGTTACATAGTCAGCGTCGCAGTCGTCAACGTCTGATGCTCTGCCTAGGTGTGTGTCGCTATCTCGGTGGGTGTGTGTGTGGGTGCCGGTGTGGTGTGCACTTTAGCTCATTTCTTGGCTTTTGTTTTCGCTTTTGTCCTGCTTTTTGGGCGGAGGTAGAAACCTAGTCAGCCCCCGCATCCAAGTCATGGGTGATTGCCATTGCCCATTGCCTGGACAAGACAGAGAATGAGGATGAGGTCCTAGATATCCTCCCAGCACTCGAACATTGAGCATGTGCCAACGGCCAGTTTCGTCCATAATTCCTTTTTGGAAAATGGTTTCGCCTTAGGGCAGGCTGCATCATCCCGGCAGAGTCCGGGTCTCCGGCTCGGCAACCTGATATTCAGCTCCGAACTCACAATCTCAACAATGGCAAACTAATAAGCTCACTGCCTTCGGTCCCGCTCTGGCCAATGGTAAACATGTGCGGACTGAAACATGAAACTCCGGACAAATCGAACTTCTCGAAGGAGGACTCCGCCTCCTGCGCTCCTGCGCTCCTCCATTCTGCGTTCTGGCAAATGTGCAATGCCAAGAGTTAAGAGTTAATGGCATTGCCATTAAAACCAGCATGGCGCCACAGAAAGATGTCAGATGAAGGCACAGTGCAGGATGTCGGAATGCCGATGCCAGGGCCATCGAGGGAAGTCGCTTGACAAATATGACTATGGCAAAGGCAACTCAACTCTTCAAAATATACGTTGGCCCGAAATGAGCGCGTGACTCACGATGAAAGCTATTTCTTAGGAATAAATTCGAGGGACTTTTTGTGATCTAAAATAATACTAGTGATGCATTAGGTCCTTCTCTATTTCATTTAATCATTTTATATATTTTTTTGGACTCGTTTTTAGTTGAAAATTGCCAGCTAATATTTTCTCCAATAAAAAAAGGCATGAGCTCACAATTGTATCATTGAACTTGGCGTTCTCTCTTAAACAATATAATTATTTTTATAAGGTTAACATTAAAAATTGATTAAATGAATATTTTTCAAGCTAACTAATATTTATTTATAAGTATTTCACGCGCTCATCTCTGGGCCTCATCTCAAGTGTAACCAAAGGCGCTGCGAAGAACTCCACTAGCTCCGAAGACCGTCCCCTTGCGCCCAGCCGGCAGCCTTGCCCCCTCTCCCTCCAGCCCGGGCTCCCCTTAACCCCCTTTTGCCCACTATTCGGCCCGCCTTAACCCGCCCGAGCTCATCCTGCCACTAGACGGCATAGAAAAGATACCGCCGCAGGCGATAATGGACTAGAATAGGATGCAAACTGCAGTGCTTGTCTTATATACAATACCGTTAGCTCAGGGTGTCCACACACACACGCACACACGGTAGATACGGGTGCACATATGTGTGTGTGTGCTCCTTGCTTGTGTTGTTGTTGTTGCACCTGCTCAAGTGGGCCGCAAAGCAATTGAAATTGAATTGTTTGTGTGGCAAGCCGGAGTTCCAGGCATTGCATATTTTGTGGCTGCAACTGCAGCAGCAGCTGTGGCCAAAGGGAAGGAGAGGAGAGCAGAGCAGAGAAGGGGTGGCTGGAAGAAGAGGTAACTAAGGGGGGAATCCCGAGGTTTATTCCTTGGATATTGGCCAGGAAACCATTAAGCCAGATCCCCATAAACGAATAGCCAATGTTTGATTGAACGCATTACTCACGCTTTATAATTGCCGTAAATTAATAAAACCCCAGTTAGCTCTTACTCTTTCTCTCTTACTCTTTAGCCCTCTCTCTCCCGCTCGCTTCGTGGCTGCCATGAGAATTGCCTTGCAGACATTTATTTTGTGCAATTTTTTTGTGGCACTGCTTGTGGTTTTTATTTGCTCTCTCCCAACGACTCTGCTTGGTTCTTTTTCTTTTTTAGCTTTTCTCTTTCGCAGCCCTAGCACTCGAACCCCGTACCATTCGCATTCCCATTCGCATTTGAATGTTCATGTAGTTAAAGTTAATCAAATCGTAATTACCCAGCCCCAGTCAGTTGGCCGCAGGGCTCCAAACATTTAAAAAAAGCAAACTTGTTTAGCCACATGGACAGCGAAGAATTGCAGGGCAGAGCGAAGACTTGATGCTCTTCGAGGGAGAGTTTTCTTGGCTAGCGCTTGGGTTAAGGATTTATTTATTTATAGAAGGACTAGCTGGGATAGTAGATGGATTTTAAGATTTAGTTATTAACTCTAAAAGGGAAGGAAACTACAATTTTCCAAAGTTAAAATTAATTTCTAGGATTCCTTATCCCAGACAAAGTTATATAAACCCTAACTATAGTTTATCGCTAACGTTTTTGCTTTTTATCGAGCTTTTATGCTTATTTATGAACTATATATTAGATATTTTTCCTTGGGATATAAAGCTCATAAATATATTTTCTAGTCACCCCTCAATAGTAACCTTTTTCATGATCAAACTCAGCGACCCTTCCAAGGCTAGCATGCTCTCTACTTGCATTCATAACCGAGGAGAGGAGAGAAGAGAACTGCCAGGCTAATGCGCAGAAAACATGTGCACATTTGTCATGTGGGAAAACTCGTTTCGGTTGCTCACTCCGCTGCTTGATTGAGTTTTATTAATTTGTGGTCCTGTCCAGTCAGGAAACTGATACTGATGATGATGGCCATGGCGATGGCGATGTGTGCTCTGCAGATTTAGATGTGGCCCAGGCAGGGCCAACTTGGTAATTGGTGTTGACTTTGTTAAGACGGCACATCGCCGCGTTGCGCATACGCCATGTGGCACGCATACGACTGACACGTCATAATTGGCGTACCCACACCGCACACTCCCCCGCCCTTGCCGCCGCTCTCCGTCCATCACGCGCATTTCCCGCGCCCCCAAACAATGTGATTTTCGTGTGAAATTCGACTCGCCAGCTCCTGGGGCGAAAGGCCGAACCAAAACGATGCACTCGATGGCCGTTAACATTAACTGCACCGCCGCCCGGTTCTGGCCTGGCTCTCTGGCTGGCTGGCGATTTTGTCTTGTCCACGACGAGCCAAGCTGCGGAGAGCCGATCGCTTAGGGCCCAAAGCCCCGTAACCGAGATGGAAACGCAGTGAAAAACCAAATATTCCCACACAATCGGCCCAAGACTATGCACCATATGAAATATATATGTAAAAACACTAAGCGAAATATCAGAGATCGGGTAAAAATATACCTACGTGTAGAGGCTGTAAGATATATTTATTTGTATCTTATGATTGGAATTTTTTAAAGAGTAAATTCAAAATACATAAAATCTGAATTCACTTATTTAGCTTGAATTGATTTAGACACGCATTTTTTTGAGTGTACTGAACTCCCCTCCAAAATCCCTTTATATCTCTCGGTGTGTGTGAACTTTTATGGGGCCCTGTGGAGAGCTGTAAGCGATATTTTCGTTGTCACGTTTGCTGTCCCTCATCGTTGTTGCTCTTGCTGTTGCTGTTGTCGCTGTCGGTAATCAGAGTCAAGCCAATTTCCAATTTCGGGTAAGGGGCTGAATCGGTTCTCATGATTAGCCTGTGTTTGCGCCTGCCCTGACTTACATAAGATAATCGCTATTGCAATTAATTATTAATTAACTAATGTTGAACTAATTTGATTGCAGGAAAAAATGCGATATGGATCGAGAGCGCGAAAGAGATGTCAAGGCCCTGGAGCCACGCGACTTGTCCTCCACGGGCCGCATTTATGCCAGAAGCGACATTAAAATCAGGTTATTATTATTAAAAATATTATATATTTATTATAATATTATATAATATTAATATTATATTATAATTATTTAATTTGAGGCTTAAAAGTGTGACCCTGCTCTCCTTACCGAAAATATGTTAAGCCATGGACAATGTGGGATCATAGCCACATAAATATTTAATCAGCCAACTGATTAGCTATATCTATATATTTTATAGAATTTTTTACTGATCTCAAATTATTAATTTTGAAACACAAATGCATGTGACCTTGCCTCTTTACCGAAAAACTGCCAAAAAATATATAAAAATATATAACCACATAATTACATAATCAGCCTTTAAGAAAAACTTATTCTTTTTTTATAACTTTTATATTAGTTTCTATAAATTTTTTAAAGGAATACAAATTTCATAATATTTTCCAACCACAGAGAATAAAATACTTTAATGCTAAAGTCAATGAAATTCATCCCTCATATAATCAAATGGCAGGTCCCCTGTTCCCTGCGCCCCTGCAAATAAACCAACCCCTTTTATTGTCGCCGCCCATCTCATTGGGAATTCGTGAATTCCGTTTCCGCTTTCGCCCCGCAGCGCTTCGCCCACCGTCTCGCCAACGATCTCAAACTCCTCTTCGCCCACGCCGACGCCGCCCGCCAGTTCTTCAGTGACCCCCTTGGGGCTGCCAGGGGCGGCGGCGGCCGCTGCGGCCGTGGCAGCTGCTGCCGCTGCCGGCGGTGCCGGATCGGCGGGGGCCAGTTCCTATTTGCACGGCAACCACAAGCCCATCACAGGGATACCGTGCGTGGCAGCCGCCTCCCGGTACACGGCACCGGTGCACATCGACGTGGGCGGCACCATCTACACCAGCTCGCTGGAGACGCTCACCAAGTACCCGGAGTCGAAGCTGGCCAAGCTCTTCAACGGCCAGATACCCATCGTTCTCGACTCGCTGAAGCAGCACTACTTCATCGACCGCGACGGCGGAATGTTTCGTCACATTCTAAACTTTATGAGAAACTCAAGACTTCTGATTGCCGAGGACTTTCCGGATCTGGAGCTGCTGCTGGAGGAGGCGCGCTACTACGAAGTGGAGCGTAAGTATTGAACTCTCAAAGGAGAAAAATCATAGCTTTATTAACGAAATTTAAAACTAAGGAAGTAGTAACAAATTGTAGTTTTTCTGTAACAAAACAAAATAGATATTCCTATTTGGGTATTATTTTTTCTCTGTGCACACTGGCCCTCGTTATGGCCACCAGCGATTATAGCCCGCTAATTTGCTCTTCTCCCCTCTATCTCCCCTCTTCTCGGCCATATCCATCTACAACTGCGTCTGACTGCCGCCTGCCGCCTGGCGCCTGCAGCGATGATTAAGCAGCTGGAGAGCATGCGCAAGGATCGCGTTCGCAACGGCAACTATTTGGTGGCGCCACCCACTCCCACTCCGCCGGCGCGCCACATCAAGACGAGCCCGCGGACGAGTGCGTCGCCGGAGTGCAATTACGAGGTCGTGGCGCTGCACATCTCACCGGATCTGGGCGAACGCATAATGCTCTCGGCGGAACGGGCGCTGCTCGACGAGCTCTTCCCGGAGGCCAGCCAGGCGACACAGTCGAGTCGCAGCGGCGTGTCCTGGAACCAGGGCGACTGGGGGCAAATCATTCGCTTCCCGCTCAACGGCTACTGCAAGCTCAACTCGGTGCAGGTGCTCACGCGGCTGCTCAACGCCGGCTTCACCATCGAGGCCAGCGTTGGCGGCCAGCAGTTCTCCGAGTATCTGCTGGCGCGGCGTGTCCCAATGTGATAGGCTCTGGCTGCGGTTCCAGCTCCACCTGCAGCCCCCTCCTTCCTGGAGGCTGCTCCCATGGCCCTGGCCCTGGCTGCTCCAGCAGCCGAGTCCTTGGCCTCGGCAGCGGCTTCTGTCTCCGGTTCCGGTGCTGTCCCTCTGCGACGCGGGCGCCTAATCCATGTGCGGTCCAAGCGCTAATTGCCGCTCGAGGGGGTTAATTCAAGGGGTTGACGATGACGATGAAGATGGAGTGGCTCTACCAGAAAATCCTTGGGGGAGCTTATAGCCTGGAGAACACTTCACTCTGAAGGCCATCTTCAGCTGGAAAAGAAAGTCCAGCTTCCGAGTGTTTTATGATTTATATTTCCACTCCCTGAAACTTTATAAATCCGATTTTGGCTGCCACTCCAGCGAGAAGAGTTCTGAGCTGTCTCCTTATTTGGCTCGGAGACCCTTCGCTGCGGACGCAAGTTCTGAATCTGAATCTAAATGTTATTTAATGTTTATCAATTAAGTTTGCTGGCACTGGACACAAACACACACACACTCGTGCGTATTATTTAGCATTTATAGAAGCCAAGAGCCCAGCACTGATTTTGTTTATTAGCCTTGCGTTTAAGTCGAATATTGTTTTCCCTAAGCGTACTTCAAACACATATATATATATAGATGTATAACACACCTACTGCTAAGGACCTTGAGTTGTTTCACCGGCCAGAGGATCGTCGCTGGCATAAATTATTACTGGAGGGAGACCCTAAGGTAGCGTAATATTAACTCGAGATCTCGAGATCGCAGCGAAAATAGTTTTGTAGCACACACATAATTGATGTAATTGAACTTTTATGAATGTAAACTATGGGATAACTTTTTCAATATATACGAACCGACATCTAAATAGTCTACACCAATCCAATTCAAGTACGAATCCAATTACATGCAAATATAGTTATATATTCACAAAATACAGTTTGCGACCACGCCCTCTATAGAACAACCAACCAATTCGAATTGTCTCAATTGAGTATTTAAATAAAGCAACAAAATACGTGTAACTCTCATTATTTTATCTGTGAATTGGGAAAATTTGAAATTTAATTTAAATTTATACCGGGCAAGACGGCAACTGACAAAAGCTGACTGGTACAAGCATTGTTCGTCCTCCCAGATGGCGCTTTTTGGACCAATAAATAAGTATAAGACTGAGCCTGCCTCCCAGATGGCGCTTTGTACGTCTTGCCAGCTAAGTACAGGTAATAGCCGATAGGTGGCCGCCCTGTGCCTGAATGATAAATAAGGTTATTTTTGGAATTAAATCTAATTATTTATTTAAGTCAAGTCCAAGAGCTGTTAAAAAATATGTTTGCCCAGACTCATGCATTTAACCACCATCCATTTAAAAGATACTCTCGAAGTGTATTGAAAAATAATTTTATTAAATATATACTCATATATAACTAAGAACTAAGTTTAAATTAAATTAACATATCATGCGTAGTACATAGATCGTAAATAACTATTGTTTGTTGCGTGTGTAAATTACTTATATATCTTTGATCAGTAACATATCGCCTTAAACGCTATTGTGCCAACAAAATATTCGAAATCTTTAGGAGAATTGCATCGCTCGAATGCATGGCACGCTCGGGATTTGATTTGATTTGCTTTCTCAATCGAATGGGATTTTAAACTAGGCCTAAATTGCATAAGATCGGTAAGTGGCTACTTGTTTCTACTTTGTTTTTTTCTACTATTTTCTGTACTTGATATTAGCATTGTGTGTGTGTCGAGTCGTTCGATTTGTTCATCGTGTTAGGAGTCCTTAAGCGCTAATGCCTATAAGATATATCACAGTTGGAAACTAGGCGCTACAAGTGGCTACGGCTAAGCTACAGATACAAGAAGTATATTCATGACATAGGCACGTCCTCCGATGCGGCTGGAAGTTAGATCCGAGCTCTGCGCACTGCGGAGACGTCTAAGAAATGCACTATCGGTGTTTTGTTCTCGTAATTACATGGAATCTACAGGTGCAGGACCACTCCTGCTGACTACTCATCGGGGGGGAGTGGGGGGCTAGGACATACAGAGTAAGAGTATACACAAAGACGCGGGGACTGGCTAAGTACGCTAGAGATTAGGGGTAATATCGGTAGTAATGTACAGGCTCAGGGGCTCCTATCTAAGATAACAGCCTGCTAGGGCATCCGCATGGCTTCCAAAAGGCACTTGGCAAGAATCATCCTTCTCCTCCTCCTCCTCCTCCTCCTGCTGAAGGCTACACCCTCGTCTCCGTGTTCCGGTTGCGCTGCAGCGGCTGCAGCTCCCGCTGCGTGTCGTTGTAGTACTCGTGGTCCGAGCTGGTGGGCTCGCTACCCGGCATCGGCACCTTCACCTCCATCACCTCCATGCCTGGCACCCCCATCACGGGTATGCCGATGGTCTGGGTAATGGGTTCCGACACGCTCAGTGTCTGGGCGTTGAGCAGGTACTCCGGATTGTCCACGCTCACTGGCACTCCGATGAGATCCATGTAGCCGGCCGTGGCGCCCGCTGCCGCTGCGGCTGCAGCTGCCATGTTGTTGTGGTTGGGATTGATGGTGTTGTTGTTGTTGTTCGGTCCCGGCTGACACGTGGGCATGAGGTAGTCGTCCTCGTCCACGGGCAGATCCAGTCGCAGGTTGCCGACGCCCACCTCCCGAGTGGCGCTCGAGTCAGTCTCATCGTCGCCGCCCGACGAGTTCTTGTTGCTGGGATCCTTGCAGTAGCGGTTCAGCTTGGGGATTTCGTCGGTGCCGTCGGTGCGGTGACTGGGACCCGGAGCCACCTTTGGCTGCAGGTAGTCATCCGCCTCGACCATCGGCTCCGAGCCGTCGGTGGTGGGGGCCAGCTTCCGGATCAGATCCTTCTCGTCCTGACTCGTGTAGGCCGGCAGGCGGGTGAATTTGTCGCCGGGAATAGCCAGGTAGCGACCAGGATCGCGGGCGAACTCAGCGAACACCGTCGTCAGGTGCTTGAAGCTCGGACGCATGGCGGCGTCCAGGTGCCAGCAGGAGAGCAGCGTGCAGTAGATGTCCAGCGAACAGATCTCAGGCTGCTCCAGCTTCAGACCCACCTCGATGAGATCGGGTATGTCCTTGGCGGGTATGTTCTCGTGGGGACGCTGGCCGAAAGTCAGCAGCTCCCAGATGGTGACTCCAAAGGCCCAGACGTCCGACTTGCTGGTGAAGACCCGATTCCGGATGCACTCCAGCGCCAGCCACTTGATGGGCATCTTGCCACCGGCCGCCTTGTACTCGTTGGAGTCGCTGCTCAGCAGCTTGGCCAGGCCAAAGTCCGTGATCTTGACCAGCGAGGGGGTCTGCACGAGGACGTTGCGGGCAGCCAGGTCGCGATGGACCAGCCGCTTCTCCTCCAGGTAGGACATGCCCTTGGCGATCTGGGTGCTCCAGTTGAGCAGCGCCTTGGAGCCGATCTTGTCCCGGTTGTTCCGCACGTAGTCCAGCAGGCAGCCGAGCGGCATCAGCTGGGTGATTAGCATCATCTGCGAGGACATGCACACGGCCAGGAGCTTTAGCAGATTGCCGTGCTCCACGGAGGCCATGATGTAGGCCTCGCGCAGGAACTCCTCGCTGGACTCGGCGCCCGTCGACTTGAGCAGCTCCTTGATGGCCACCGGGATCTTGACGTTCTCGCCCTCCGGTACCCAGACGCCCTTGTACACGCGCCCGAAGGCGCCCATGCCCAGGACTCCGCCCTTGCGCAGCTCGGCGTCCTTGACGATGCGCAGCTTGCAGAGATTGGCGCCGATGTTCGAGGGACGCAGAGGCTCGGAGTCCTCGCAGCCGGATAGGGCCATGGTCATCTTGACGGTCTCCTTCTTGGCCTTCTGCTTCTGCCGGCAGATGTAGGTGACCACGCACAGGATGCAGATGGTGGGAATGAGCACGGCCCCGGTGATGATGAAGATCATGTTGACGTCCAGGTTGGCGGTGAGCTTGCTGCTCCGCGGCGGGCTGGAGGAGCAGTAGGGTCCGATGGCCAGCGACTGGTAGTTGACGTGCCGCGACTCCGGCGGGCACTTGGAGGTGCAGTTGAAGAGCGTCGAGTTGTCGTAGGGACCAGTCTCATTAACGTCGAACAGCTTGAGGGTCTTGCAGGCCAGGCAGTCCTCGACGCCGGGTCCCGTGCAGCCCTTGCACTCCGGATGGCACTCGAAGCACTCGCTGCGCTCCAGGTCCGTGTAGTGGTCCGCCGGGCACTCGTCCTCGCACTGCTCCAGCCGCTTGAACTTGGCGCACTTGGAGCAGACCTGCTCGTGGAAGCCGTAGTTGGTGCAGAGCTCGCAGCGCGGATGGCACTTCCGGCAGACGGCCTTTCCAGCCAGGGGC
Organism: Drosophila tani; assembly: GCA_008042535.1. Classification (NCBI taxonomy): domain Eukaryota; kingdom Metazoa; phylum Arthropoda; class Insecta; order Diptera; family Drosophilidae; genus Drosophila; species Drosophila tani. Next base: position 59,163 of record VNJO01003817.1, on the reverse strand, counting down.
TTCAGCGAGCCCTGCTCCTGCGGATGCACATACTCCCAGTAGTAGCCGTCGGGGCACTTGTCGTCCTTCAGCAGGCAGCGTTCCACGTTGGCCGAGTTGTTGATGATCGCCAGGTTGCAGGTCTTGCAGGCCCCCAGGCCGATGGTGTTGTTGGGTCCCGTGCAGCCCTCGCAGGTGGCGTGGCAGCGGTGGCAGGTTCCGTTCTGGCTGTACCAGTTCTCCGGGCACTCGGCCACACAGTGCTGCTCGTGCCGCACGTGGACACAGGCGTCGCAGTGCTCGGCTCCGGGTCCCCAGCAGGACTTGCACTCCGGGTGGCAGGTGCTGCAAGTCTTGTCATCGAACGGATACACACTAAAGAAAGGGAGAAAGGGATTAGCTACTGGTCTTCTGCCGGAAGCGGAAGGCGGGCTACTCACTTGGGGATGTGCCGACAGTCGGCGAGGCAGGTGCCGTTGTAGTTGTAGTTCTTGCAGTTCAGGCACTGATCCGGTCCGGCGCCCCAGCAGCCGTCATCGTTGCACTCGTCCGAGCAAATGGTGGCGTTTCTCTCTGTGAGGAATGGGAAATAATATAATTAATTTAGATTATAGAGACCATCCCTTCTGGCTGGGAGTACTTACCACACAGATCAGCTCTCAGGTTCTCGTTGACCCACGCCTTCTGGTCGTTATCCTTCTGTATCGTCGACCATCGGATGTTGCCCACGTAGCAGAGGTCCCTGTTGTGCTGGATGACCACGGAGCCGGAGCTGATCAGCTTGAGGCTGCGCAGCTCGAGGCTGTACAGCGAGGACTTGACGATCGAGAGGGCGGCGAACATGTTCTCCATCAGCTGGCGGCCGTGGATGATCTTCAGGTTGCGGAAGTAGGAGAGGTTCGTGAAGCGCGAGTGGGTGCCCTCGATGTTCAGGAAGCCGGTGATCTCCTTCACCGTGGAGAAGACTTCCAGGCGCTCGGGATCCAGCGGAATGTACCGAGCTCCCAGAGTGTAGTTCGGATAAATGTCCTGGAAGCCCGAGAAGGTCTGGTCCAGGATGCGTATATTGCCATCGATCACCGTGCAGTTCCGGAAGGAGTCAATGTTGTTGGAGTGGAGTACACTGACGCCTGGGCAAGTCTTGGGACAGGGTCCGTTGCAGGGCACACACTCGCCGTCCTTAGAGGTCTTGTCCTGCGGACAGCTGCGCACACAGGCTCCGTTGTCACGCAGCAGGTGGCTGGGACAGGACTTGACACAGGTGGCTCCGTAGGCGTACTTGCCCTCCGGATTCGTCTCTAGCACGTACGTGGTGGGGTTGTACTTGCGCATAGGCGGGCACTCCTCCTTGCAGACGCCGTCATCGAAGAAGTTCTTGCAGGCGATGCAGTCCTTCTGCGTGGGTCCCGTGCATCCGCCGGCGCAGAACAGGTGGCAGCACTCCCTGGGCCTGGGCCCGTAGCATCTGCCCTGGGCGCACTGCGGCGAGCAGGAGAGCTTGCTGAACTTCTGGCAGTTCTGCGGCCCCTCGCCCCAGCATCCCTTCGAGCAGGACTCGTGGCACTTGGGGCACTCCCTCTCCGGCGCCGTGAAGTTTCCGTAGTTGTAGTAGGCATCCGTGTTGTTGGACACGATCTCCGACCACTGGATGGTGCGCATGTGGCACAGGTTGTAGTTGCTGTGGAAGCCCACCTGGCCGTTGAGCACGTCGCGCAGATCGGGCATCTCCATGGTGTACATCTTCGAGTAGGTGACGAACAGGGCGTACTTCTCCTCCTCCACCGACAGGCTGAACAGCGTGCGGCCGCGAATTATTTGCAGTCTGTAAACAAATAATAAAAAATAAGTAAATCTTTTATTTAAAGATAATGTTAAGGAGCTGAAGACACCCTTTAAAATATATATATTTTGTTATCTTAACTTAAGAGAGTTCCGTATGCTTTGTACTTACTTTGGAAATATCACTTTCTTGACGTCCACATGACTGATCAGAATGTAGCCGGTGACCTCCCGGATGTGGTCCAGGAAACTAAGATCCAAAGTCTCGTTGGGCAGCCACGTCAGCTCCAGGTTGCCGTCCACATAGGTGCAGTTGGTGTAACGATCCTTGAGGTTGCGGTAGTGGTGCTCCTTGTTCGAGGGCACCGACAGCCGGGACTTGGTGCCAATGCAGACTGCAAAGAGAGTGGGGAAAAAGGGAAATCGTTGTAGTTCCGTGTGTGGGTGTGCAAGCAGGTTAATGGGTTTTCGAGCAAAGGGGTTTTTGGTGACCCTAAACTGTCTAATTATCCGCGGCCCACCAGCTCGGGTAGGTGTTGACTTATGCTCGGTCAGTTGGGAAATTATAACTTCGATCGGTTCGAACTCCGGATCGTAAACGGAAATAGCTGAGCAGCTCACAGCAATATTATTTGTTTTGCTCGGAAGCAATAAAATGAGGCAGAGACAAAGCCGAGAGCCGAGAGCCGCGAGCAGTGGGCGGCTCAGTCTCAGCCGAGTCAGTTGGCGTTTTTAATAATTAGCAGCCCACGCAGTCTCGCATCTCATCCCAGAGCCCAGTGCCAGACGGCCTCTTATCATTAGTCAGCGACCTGTTTTAGCCGCTCGCGTAGTCGAGCATCTTCGGCGACAACTTCATTGATTTGCATCCGATAGATACAATTTCATACAGCGATTCATGGGTTCTACAGAAAATAAAAGGGCTACGTGGGCTACGCAGTGTGGGCCGGGAAAGTGTGCCAGCCGAAGTCGAAGTCAAAGTCGCAGTCGGAGTTAGACACCCACCTAAGACCAAGCCCACATGGCACTTGGTGCACCCAACTAATTATCCACAAAATGGCCGACACAAGTTTATTGATTTCCTTCGAAGACATAATTATGAAAACGAGCGAGAACCAAAGACAGAAATATTTTTGTGTCGCCAGAAACAGAGAAATTCCTGTGGCGATGGGAAGAAAAAGTTAAATGCCCCCAGATATGCGTCCCATGCATTCCTCTCCCGAAAGAGCAGAGGAGCTGAGGAGCTGGAGAAGGTGAGGCCACGACTGGGACCTCGACTTTGTCGCTGGACACTGATCAAAAGCGGCTGCTGCAGCAATCGAAGCGCAAAAATTTTCGTACAAATTCTTAAGCTTTGTTTCTGCCTTTTTATATATCTTTTTCTTATTATTTTTTTTTTGTTGTCGAGTTTGCCGCTGGGCAGCAGCCGCCTTCATTTCTCAGAGACAGACATCACGAACCCTTTTCAAGCCAAGCTGCGCGACTGGGCTTTATCGCGGACAATTTATCAGCCAGGTTTTTCATGTTCGGGCCGAGGTCTCGGCCTGAAACTTAAGCCACGACGACGACGACGGCAGCGGCAGCGGATTCCCTGCCATCTCGGGTTTCTCGGGAATCGCGATTTTTCTTCGCCCCGTCTCCATCTTTGGTCGCCAGAAGACACGCCCGCCTCGAACCCGAGCGAAGCGGACCACAAAAAGGCTAATTTGTAATCCTTAGGCTAAGGCTAATATGTGGCAGCATTAATGAGTGGCAGTCGCAGGCGCAGTCACAGGCAAAGTCGCATTGGCAGTCGCAGTCTTCATCTCAGCACAAATCAAAGTCATAATTCATGATGTGCTCATTAAAACAAAAGACTTAGGCAACGAACTTCAGCGTCAAGATTAATCAAGCGACACACAGACACAGACACAGAGAAAGAGAGGGTGACTGAGGCTGAGAGAGGAAAATCTGTGTATTTGTTTATCGATTTGTATGCCAAGCCATCAAGCCATCAAGCCATCAACACACGACTGCCCTTCGGGCCCCACTCTGCCTCTGTGGCTCCGCCAGACTCCATCTGACGTACTGATTAATAGGCAGCCGCATTCCAAACTTTACTTTGCTGACTTTCTAAATATTGTTTTTGTTTCCAGCTGCTGTTTGCCTTTTCTCCATCGCGGAGATGGTCGATGGGCGACGGAGAGAGAGAGCGGTGGCTGCATAATCGATTCTTTCGGTTTTCCATCGGCGCACTGGCATTTGTGACTTTTGGACCCCGAGTTTTCCTCAATTCTGGCCTAGACGCAAAGCGTTCTTGACGTTCCCCGAGTGTCTCTCCCCTCTCTCGCTCCTGCTCGCACTCATCGCTGCAGCGGACCCGACTCGCTCAGCCGGTTCTGCGCATTTAACAGTTTTTGTTGTTCACGTTTGTACGGTACAGTGCTCGCTCGCTATTGAGAGAACGTAAGTACTGACAAGTTCTTGAACAAATTTATATAATAATATTTTTTATTTCTGTTTAGTTTTATTAATAAGAATATAAACTGAGTTTAGATCTTAGAGAACTTGAGTAAAACAATACAAATAAATATTTATAAATACTTATCAAAATCACCTTAAATACCTTTAATATTAACCATTTCTTTAAATAATATAAGAACTCTTAAGAACCTTTCAAATCCAGAACCAAGAATTCCCCTTTTCCGAGGTCTTACTCTATTCGTCGACCCCTTACCGTATCTGTATCTGTGTATCTCTGTATCTGAGCGCTTGTGTGTGTATTTTTCATTTCGTGGAAAAGATTTTTAACTCATGGCCCGAAACCGAAACCAAAACCAAAGCCAAAACCCCAGAAGACCATCTGGATTGCTCATTGGATCGGTTGCTGGCTGCTGCCTGCTGCCTGGTTGTTGTAGCAACATTTTTGTGTACCTTTGCCCGCGGCAACGAGGCAACCAGAAGAGGAACAAGAATTGTCTAGATTTTGTTGTAATATAACAAAAGATTTAAAAGGGCATTAAGCAGGCTTTGTTTTGTTTTCTCAGAGTTTAGAGATCGAACGAATGGAGAGGAGAGGGGTGCCCATTCCCCATTCCCAAGCCGATTCGATCAAATTATCGGGCACTGGTCTCCTCCGTTAGAGCCTCGGGGCCAGGCCGTATCTTCACCTGAACCGGGGGGAGATATTTGATGAACAAGTACATTGATCTGATACCCGGTGAAAGTTTCGATCGGGCGCCGCCATATGCAGATGCCGATGCAGAAGGTGTCGTGGATTAGCTCTCCACCAACGACTCCAGCTGGTAATTGCAATGCGATCGGCAGACAGGCGTTCGAGTAAGTAACACGAGACTCCGACTCCGACTCCACGGACTCCCCATAAATAATTCATAACTGTTTTGCGACAATTTCAGTCCATGGCGGCTCGGCACGCGCCTATCTTACAATGAAATTGTGTAAAAGTGCTTAATAAATTCATTTGTGCGGCCATTAAAAACACGCAGCCAGCTCATTAGGAGAGCGGGGAGCTGCATTGGATTGGAGCTTAGGTCTCCAGTCTTAGACCGCCGCTTACGTGCGCGGATTTCGCAATTTTCCTCTCTCTCTCTTTCTAGCTCTCTGGCTGATTTTTTCCGATTTTATTCCGCTTTTTTCCCGGGTTTACTTTGCTTGCAGAATGCTGTTGCGGCAACTTTCTTTCGTGTTCGCTGTTCTATGCTCGCGTCGTGGCGTCACGAAGGCGAAGGCAAATAAGCGCAACTGCAACTCCAGCCAAAGCCAAAGCCCAGCTCCGGCGGGTGGTGGTCAGGAGAGGAGAATGCTTCATGATCACAGGGGGACGATCTTAGCCAGAAAACGCTGCAAGCGCAGGCGCATCTTCAGCTTGGCATAACAAATTTGCAGCCAGCAGTCGTCGTAACAACGGCACAAACAAAAGCACCGACGAGCGACTGTCCTCGAGAGGAAAGGCACTGCACAAAATAAAGCCTTACAATATTTTAATAAATATTAAATAAGTATTTTATTATTTTCAGATATATAAACTCATCTGCTCTAATCTGCTCTAACCAAATAATTTAAATAATAAAAAAATGTGAAGTATGATTTTTCCAATTATATTATTCCCCATTCAAAGCCACTATTTTCTTGCAGTGAGCTCAGGCAAATAAGGCAACAGCCACGAAACGAAGATGCTGCAACAGCAACAACAACCTCTTGGCTCGAGCTGAAGATGATGATGATGCCTTGTGGCGGCTCATCTGGCTGGCTCTCCCTGCCGTCGCCCTGATCGCCATCATCCAGCGGCCCCATCCTACCCATCCTCAAACCCATCCCCATTCCAAGCCTCATGATGATCAGCATCTTGTGCTTTCGGGTTTTCGTGTTCGAAGCGCGTTCATTTTGTTTTCGAACAACAATTGGGCGCAGGTCGTGAGGCACGACAGCCTCGCTGTCTCGCTGCCTTGCTGCCTGGCTGTTGTTGTTAGTTGCTTTTAGCCAACAGCTAAAGCCTGGATTAGATAAGCTTATTGTTTTTTCTTTGTTCTTGCTTATCCCCCTCCCCGCGCCCCTGCAAGGTCCAACCCCCAACTGGGCCGAGCTGCAGCTTTTGACCATATAGCTTCTACCGAGGCTTTGGCTTAATGAGCACGCCCTGGCGCCATTTTTGGTCTGCTGCCTGGCTTTTGAAAAATTTTCGCATTCGCAACTATTTTTAGGCATAGATCGGCGCAACACCGAGCGAGGGAGACGGCCAAGAAAATCGGGGAGAGGTCTCAGAAGCGATCTCAGCTGCCAGCTATATATATCTACACCTATATATCGTGGGCAGAGGACCGACAAACTCGGCTTTAGCTCTGCTTTTCGAAATCGAACGCCCACACGCAGAAAAAAGAGGCAAAGAAATGAGCAAAGGCGGAGGCAGCAGGCAGCAGGCAGCAACTGCAGTCAAAAGTTCACAAATCTCGTCAGAGAAAAAAGTTTCACATTACCATGGGGTAATTAATTATACAAAAAATAAAGATATTTTAAGAAAATAGCAATAAATATCTCACAAACATTTCAATATAAATTAAATGGGAGATTTCAAACAGAGCGCAAAACTTTTTCTTAGAGAAAACACTCTGTAAGAAGTGTAACTCTTTTATTCTTAAACCATACTAGTACTTAAATACGTGACAATCTATAAAACTGTCTTTGTAATCTATATTAAATCTATAAAGTAGACTACGTGCCATTTGGATTTAATTTATTACCAAGTTTAAGATGACAATGATGACATTATTCATATTAAGCTCAAAGTTTTGTATCTGAAAGTATTTATTTTTCCTGTGTCTGCCTCGGAAAAGCATACCGAATTTTGAGGAAAATAAAACAAATATTTCCCGAGAGACCTGAGACCTTTTGTAAACGATCAACAAGTGAGCGGGAGAGCGAGAACTAGAGAGATAGAGAGAGAGCCAACTGCGCAATCGCAGCATCTCCCACTCTCTCGCCGCGCTCGCTGTATCTGTAAATGTATCTGTATCCGTGTCTCTGCATCCGTGTGGGTTTTAGAAAACCAGTATTTCGACTTGGCCACAAACAAAATTGCTGGAAGTAGTTGAACGGCTAAAAGTAAATGCAACGCTAATGCATCAACAACTGCAGCGAAAAGGCGAACAGCGAACAGCAAACGGAAAACGGCCAAGAGTCGACAGACCAGGCCTTAAAGTTCAGAGACAGAGCTTGGCCATTTCGCAGTTCAATTTGGCCATTATTTCTTTGATATGATGGCTTAATCAGGAATATTATAGAAAAATGCAAAGCGCACACACACAGATCACGGCTCAGGCACGCACACAACGAAAAGGCAGCGCGTGCCTGACGCTGTAATTAGCTGCGGCTTACAACGTTGCAGCGGGTTAAGGGGGGCCCAAAGGGGGTCTCGGGATGCTGTTCGAACTCGGACTCGGACTTCAGCTCGAACTCGGACCCGCGAAGCCATCGCATCGCAGCAGAGCGCACTATGGAATGCAGTTTTTCAAGCGTTAACACGCACACTCCGCCACCAAGTATCTATGTGAGGGGGAGGCGTGCAGCTGTGGTGGTTAGCCAGCCACGGATTTTGGTAACAACAAAAAAATCTGGGCGTAGTAGCAAGCCATTAATTACAATTTTCATGCATATCAATTTCGGGAATTTTTCATAAATACTTCAAAAAGGGGAGAAGAAATACATAAGGCTAGGATTTTAAGAGCAAGAGTTGTAAAAAGTTGTAAAAGTATTTAAAATATAAATATGTTTTGAAAGACTTTCGAAACTGATTTATTATTCAAATAAAAATTATTTTAAGGGTACAGAAATATATATAGATTAAAGAAGTATATGTTAATCTCTTAATCAGAGAAAAAAACATTTCCAAACTATAATAACCGCAATCAATTTATTTACGAAAATTATAACTAAACAATGAAAAAACCAAACTACAAACTTTATAAGAAACTAATTCATTCAAAAAACTATTTGCCGAAAATACAGTAGCTAGAAATGTAAATAAATATTTTACGAGACCAAATTCCGCGAAAAAACACAAACGTTTATCAATAGCGTAATAAATACAAAGTTGAGCTATGATGTTTCAAGTCAGAGGTGAATGATTGTTGACTGCACGTTTCGGTGACTGGCAGGGCATTCATTTCACTCGCAAAAGCGTCAACAACAATTGCGACTGGCAGTTGCTCAAGTTTCCCTGCAGCCCCTCGGGGTTTCGATTCGCCTGCACGTGCAGCCTGTGGCAGCAGGCTTTTCTCTAGCATTTATTTGCATATTTGCCGCAGCTGTGCTTATTTATGGTCATAAAGAAAAAACGACATCGGAACAGTAACAGAAACAGAGAGCAAACACAGCGCGCGAACAATTTCAGCGGAAAAGGCTTTGTACCAGCGATCAGACTTGGCAAAAAATAAAAAGAAGGGTAATAATCGGAGCCCTTTATATGGGAATGGGAATCTTTATCGGTTTCGTAATCGGCCTTATCTAGCCCCGATACCCATCCGTATCCGGCTATGCCCATTAGCATAGTGGTTGCGCCAAAGTTTTCATATCAATATTTGCACAGTTGCCGGGAGTTATTAATTTGCAGCTACAAGATCACTGAGTACCGAGTACCGAGTATCGAAAAGGTACGCATTTTGCTTTGCTTTTCTCCTGCTTCTTTTCAATTTTGTTAATTTTTTTTGTTTGCTTGCCAAATACAAACATTTGCCTCAAAGTATTGTGCAAACAGATACAGCCAGAGTTGCGTTCATTAAATTGGCCGTCGAGTGCCGTTTGTGCCCAAATGGCTGTTTCGCTGTTTCGCGTATGCCAATGCGAAAATTCTTATTAATTTACCAAAGCTCGCGTTGTGCCGAGTCAACAAATTGAGTCGCCATTTTAGCTGGAAATTGTGTCGCTTGCTGTTGCAGTTGCAATTAAAAATAAAAGAAGCGAAATATTGCCGCTGACACAGGGGGAAAGTGCACGCAGACGGCGGGAAAAGTCGAACAGTTTGAACACGACCAACTGCCGCTTACCTTGTACATTTGACATTACGAAATGCTACGTAGTAAGTACTATATATTCTGTATTTTCCCTTAGCTAATCAGTCTGTTCTGGTATTTGTTGTTTGCCGTGATAACCGAGGGGCTGGGGGCAACACCGAAATCGGGGGGCGATAGTGCACACAAGACTCTTTAACTTTAACTAAGCCAGCGCCAAGTCAAGAGGTGACACACACGCAGGCAGGGCAGGTGAGACCAGCAGCAAAGGGCAGGTATAAAATAACCAAAAGAATCAGTTTCGTAGTTGATAGACCAGCGGATACCCTGGCGTATACGTGATATTTGACTTTAAGAGGTGTTTTAACTGAATAAATATCACAGATATGTGATTATTAAGCATTTTAATTAAAAAGGGTTAATGGTAAATGACTTATTGCAATAAGAAAATTAATTGGCATAAGTCTAAAGAATATAAATAATAAGACAATCATAATTAAAGTGTAAAAATAGCCTCTGCTTAACATAATCTTCTCAGAAAAGTCTATAAAGGCTAAGCAAGTTCCTATAATTTCTACTAGGCTTAACTAACACCCTTCTCTATTCGCATATACCCCCTAAAAACATAACTCCAGCAGGGTAACGATAAGACCCAATAATACAAAATGCAGCCGAAAAAAACAACCCAGATATGCATAAGAGGCAAACCAAACAAAAACAAGGGCCCACTGTGCGATAAGATAAGCAATAGCATATCGCTGGAACCTAACTAAAAAAAAAACCTGGAGAGCCCAAAAACACGAAAAACGGAAAACTCAAAAACCCCAAAACACCGAGTACGGTGGCCATAACTGGGACGTCTTGACGCTTTCTTATGATATATGGGCAGGCACAAATCTACATAAACAGATTGTGATAGATCGGGGGGCTGCTGACGAAGATGGATGGCCAGCTTTAGGAGGGAGTACTGTGGCGATATCCTGGTGCTGTGAACTTACTCTTTCCCTTGACGAACTCGCTCTTCGGTTCCTCCTGACCCGCGGCTACCGTCGAGCCCGCGGGGGGCGCAAAGTTGGTAATCCCGCGCTGTCGATCCCGCGCCGAAGTGCTGCGGTAGAGGAAGCGATCATGATCCCGATCGCGGTCTATGTCCTGGTTGCGATGCCGATTGTTCTGGCGGGCATAGCGATCCCGGGCCGCCGAGGCGGGCCAGATGCAGATGCAGAGCACCAGGAGCAGGCCAAGGCCTTGGCGCCGCCGCAGCAGCATTGTTGGGGTTTCTGGTGGGCGGTGGGTGGTGGGTATGGGATGGAGTTCCAGATGCCGGATTCCAATCAAGCCCTGCTGCACCTCCTAGCCCCTGACGTCATGGGGTCTTGAACTTTTTGCGTTGGCTCTCGTTTGTGCTTTGCTGGCCGAAAATAACAACAATATTTGCCACTCTTTTCACTGCGTTTTTTCGGTGTTGTCGCTGCTGCAATTTGCCGCTGTGTTGGTGCTCACATTTCACTGTGTGCGTGTGTTTTCGAGTGGGTCTTCGGACTGCGGGCTGCGAGCGAGTGCCGTGCTGCGTGGTGTGTGTGTAGGAACCAGTTTCACATTACGAGCCACAAGAGTCGTCCGAAGGCTTTTAAGTACACACATATATATGCTATACGAACTATACGATTTTTTGTTATTTTTTTAAGATGTATTTTTCAGGCTCTTTCGAGGTTTGAGGTTAGGGCGCGCGCAGGCGCAGCTTTAATTGCTTTAAGCAATTGTTTTTGCCTTTGCTTTGGCTGGCCCCGATTTGCACAAACACATTTTGCTGGCACACCGCAAAAGCTCAGCCAATTAGCAGGGAATTCACAAAAATTTGGCTGCTATATAATATATATCCAGGCACTTGGCTTACACGACCAAGCTGGGCGATATTTCGCGGTATTTCGATTAGCACAACGGGGCAAATTAGCGAAGAGATCGCGGACTGGGCTATACATATGCAGATTGGATCGATTTTGGACCGACGATAGCGATCGATGGAGGACTCTCGGCGCGACGAACGATCCGCGTCTGCGCAGCAACAAGTTGTATTCGAGACTGAAACCAAAAGCGAAGCCAAAGCCGTAGCCCAAAACACACGCACACATGGCCAGGCCACTGGCTCTCTCAGCTATCGGTCCGCTCTCTCGGAGGCCGCTCTCCAGCAGTCGCTCGCTCACTCACAGGTAAGAAAATAATAAGTGTGAGCGTATGAAATCTCAAGCGCAGATCAGGTCAAAATAAAACCAAAGCAGCGCGCTCTCTCCCGCTCTCTACAGGTAATCGTAAACGAGGCAGCGTTTTAAAAACTCAGCGTAATACGAAGCGACAGGGCAAAATATTGAGCAATCTCCACTGACCGAGAAATGCTCTACTTTAGAGCGATTTTAGTGGGTTAAGATGGGAAGGCATTCAATAGATAGCATACTTGGGGGGGAATATGATTCCAGGGTCATTAAGCCATAGAAACATAAAATTATTTTGAATAAATATTTATATAAATAACCTATAAGTTGGCTTCTTCGGGATAAGTTACACTTATAAAGTAGGAGACTTCAAATCTTGTTAGAGGGCGCCTTAAAGTATGCTCTAAACATGGGTTTAAGTGAAATTAGACTCCAGCTACCCTTTAAAAATCCTTTAATATGTAACGATTTTTTATCTTACGATAAAATAATTTCCCTGAATAGATAACTAAGCTAGATGACAAATATCTTAAGTATGATACTTTTTAAAAAGTCATATTTCTGCTTAAATTATATCAAAAAGTTATATACAAAGCTAGATCGCTTGATAGAAGCTCAATAAGTTGGATAGCTGACTCTCCAGAATAGAAGACTCGAGAAAGAACGATTTTTGAAACATTTGGAATGAAATCCCTCGTAATACCCAATAGCAAAGCCAAGGACCTCGAGGAGATAATCCGGCAACCTCTTAACTTTGACAGCTGTGCAGGGCATTTGAGATTCGCATCGATTGCAGGTCGCTCTCACAGGTAAGATCTTGTGTATATCCCAGTTTCTTGTAGCTATTGTTATTGCGGCGAATTCGTAAGAGCTCAGGTAAAAATATCACTCTCTCTCTCTCTTATTCTCAGCTGGCGTGGTGTGCGTGTGTGTGGGCATGTGTATGCCATATAAGCGCACAAGATCTCCGCCCTCCCTGTATCTGTACCTCAACCAAGAGCGAGAGAATCTGTGTGTCTGCTCCAGCTGTGTCCGTGAGCTGAGCCTGCGTGGGCCAGAGACGGCGCTATGGATTGTCTTTTGGCAAAGATTTCTGTTCGAAACGTTGTCAACATTGTTAGGGCAGATCTGAGATCTCGGCAGCGAGTCTCTTCACCTGTTCCCAGCCCACAAGAAATCGGGGTTTTTACGCCTGCGCCATGTGCTCTGCGGGACCCGGGCAAAAGGACATTTATTTCACAGGTAAAACCGTTTTGGGTTGACCTTTTCCCCGATTTTTCTTCTGATTTTCCTTTAGTTTTTCTTCTTCAGTTTATTTTTTTGCCTAAATGCCGGGACAAAAGGTGCACTTGGAAAAGCGCAACCATCTTGAATCCCACGCTGCGAGTCGAGAGGCGTTGCATTGTCTCGCTTGGCGCATTGTTTCAGAGCATGAAAATACATTTAAATTGAAAAGCGTTTTCGTTCCACGCGTACTTTTCGGGGGGAAAACCAATCCAAGCGCCGTTCGGCGATCTGCAGCCATAATCAAACATATTAATAGCCGTCTGGCCAGACCTCAATCAAAAGAGCCACGGCCACAGTCAGAGCCTAACCCGTACAGAATCATCTGTCAAAATCGAAGAGCATGCAACTGACAGCCGAACATCGAGTTGAGAACGATCTCAGAACTCCGAAACCACTTCAGGGCACTCCGCCACTCTCCGCCACTCCGTTCCACAGGTAAACGCAAACGCCGAATCGCTTGAAAGGTGTAAGAAACCGAGTCCCCCGACTCTTACACCGAGGAAAATGGAACTGATATTGAAGAGGTTGGGAAAACCTATATCTTCCATGTCTTCTTATATCTTAAGGCCTATTTTCGGCTCAGTTTCGATCGAAATTAAATAATTTTTCCCAGTGTACCCATTTGATGAAGCGTACAAAATGCCAAGCGAAGAGAAATGTCTTACCTCCCCCGACTCCACTCCACTCCACTGCACTCCATCTGTCTATGATCTTTTCTGTTTTTCCCAATTTCAAAAGAAAGCCTCGAGAACCAGGCCCTTGACGTGATTCCTGGCCGCTCTACAGGTTGTCGGAATCGCTGGCATCATCGTGATCATCACCATCGATGTCTGGCTGTCGGGATGATAGGAGTCGGGATCGCAGTCGGAGTCGGAGTCGAAGTCGAGGCGTTACTTTCAAGTGCCACGCAGATTAACAGTAACAAAAGATCGGCTCAGGAGGCGCTCAAGTGTCTTGCGATTGTTCGGTCCCGGAGAGGAATGATCCCAGCCCCTCGAGAGCCCATAAGGCGAAACGAATGCGTTGCCTCACAAAACTGTTGCACATTCGCACATGGCAGGGAGCAGCAGAAAAAAATGAAAATACATTCTTATCCATAAATAATAAATAATATTTGTTACCACGTTTATGCTTGGCCTATTTTGCAAAAGCAAACAAAGGAATTTTAACTTTTTTTTCCTTAACGATAATAACTCGCTAAGGAAACAGTTTCTGAGATTTTCTTTAAGTAAAAAATTATTTATGCACATTAAATTAAGCCATAAAAAAGTATAAAAATGTAGAATATATAATTATAGCATTTCTGGTATTAAATTATGCTCACCAAAACCATCATAAATTTGGTTTTGGTATGGTAATTTTAGGTAATAAAATATCTCAGAACCGATACGGGCATGAAATATTACTTTGATTAAATAATTTAAACGTAGAAAACTAAATAAAATATTCGTATTTATTCTGGCTTAAGATTTCCTAAAAAGATATCCTACAGAAAAATGAGAGACATTTGGCGATCTGTCAATTTGTGACCCAGCTCTACGCTGACCAAGTTATTCAAATAAGCCACCGATAAACAGTGGGCTAAGTATATGTAAATAATGTGAGTAGCCTCATTTGTTGCCTTAAATATTCACCTGATTTTGGCCAACTTTAAGCGCGTGCCCTAAGACCTAACACCTGAAACCGGGTAATTGGATTACCGGGGGCCCTTTGGCACAGCCCTTTTTTCGATTCCGATTCCGGTGATAGATCGATCAGAGTTCGCCGGCAGTGGTTGTGCTCCATCAGCATTCCACTTGTCACATGGCCGTGAAAAGCTGCTTAGAATTAAAGCTAATTGCCAAGGCCCCAAGATGATGCGGCACATTCGGCTTTGATGGCTCTGAGAAGTATTCCTTCTAATTGGGCGGGAGATCGTGGATATAGCTTCAGCTTCTGCCTCAGCTTTAGCTTTAACTTTAACCCGAGTTAACCCCGGCGAGTGTCTTGCAAATACGCAGAAACATTGACTTCATCTCATCGTTTTAGCATAAAAGTTGTGGTTTTTGTTTTCTGGTTTCTTTTTTTACTGATTTTTTTTATTGATTGTCGCCGTCGTCTGGCAGCGTGCACGACTCACGTTTCAAAAACACACAAAACAAGCGAAGGAATACAAAATAAAGAATGCCTCGACGTCTCTGGGGCCGATTTCGAGTTTTTTGAGCTTAGCTCGGTGATGTGTGTGTGTGTGTGTGCCTCGCTTCTCGTATTTTTATTTTTATTTCTCCGCTCGCCATTCGCTTTTCGCTTTTCGTTCCTTTTAATGTCTTTGTAAACATAATTGCAACAACTCCAATAACAGATTGTTTGCGCGACTTTAATCGCTTTGTCGTGAAGTGTGAAATATGAGCGGCCGGGCCGAGTCGCTGGGGAGCTTTTTGGGGTCCATCTCCGGCTCCTTCGCCTTCGCCTTCGCCCGATTTATAAATACCCTCAGACATATCTCTCTGGGCCCATAATACTTGCAATGTGTGGCTTGTACCGCTAAATGTAAATTATGGCAAGCCGGCAACATTGTCGGGCGCCATTTTGTGCCGCGAATAGCGAGTTCAATTAGCGCATCGCTCGATTTGCTAAAGTTAATCCGAGCATAAAGCACGAAGCGAATGGCACTCCGGTCAGATAAGAGCAGCCGGGTCCGGACTCTGGAGCAAGAGAGAGACTCTGGCGGCGATAAGAACCCGCGGAGAGAAGCCAAGAAACGGACGTTTTAGCCACGCACACGTGTGTCCAGAGTACCTTTACACACACAGAAATCATTGAGATTACCTTAGGGATATTATCTTTAATTCAACATTTATTTCTAAGGAAAAAAACATGGACATATTCAGTAAAAAATGTATCTTTAGTATCTTTAATTTTATCATATGCTTAATAACATATTTAAAACTGCTCAGTATTTAAATTTCTCCAAGTGTGAAGACTAAGTTTGCTTTTGCCTTTGGACCTTGGAGTGCAGGGCGCCCGTCCCGTCGACAACAACAGCATGTTGCAACAACACTCGACAGCGGCAACCTGTGGAGCCTGCGTGCCATTAGCCATGGAGCATGAAACAAAAGCCGAGCCGGGCCGATCTGAGCCAGCAAGATGCGGCCAGAGAGCACTCGAAAGGAATGGAGGTGGAGCGAAGTGGAGGACTGCCACAATGCATTTGCGATAAATGGCAGGCCTGGAAGGCCCTTAAAAGACCACGACGACGACGACGACGACGAAGTGAAAGATTTGCACAGTGAGATAGCTCATTTTGGACCTGAGCCGGGTCTGGGCCAGTTCTTCGTTTGTTACCTTGGCTAATCGGCGGCAATGTAAGATGGTTGTTGTACGTGCGGCGACAGAGCAGCCTCGGTATCAGCCTCAAAGTCAAGACCACGAACGTGCTGCTCCTGCTCCAAGTTGCTGTTGCTGTTGCGTTGCTTTTGCTTTTGCCTGTTGTTGACACCGCGCAGCAACATTGGACCTCAGCTCAGCTCAGACGACCGCAGCCGCATTCCGAAATGTAAGGATTCATGCAGCTCCGAGGGCCGCCCCACTGGCAACCCAGGCAAGGTCAATAAATCCAGAATCCACTCGTGATTAGTGTTGGCTGAGGTAGTATTTCTGAAGCCCAGGTGGGGTGCCAACTGCAAAAATCCTCCAGCAAGCCTCAAAGGGAATTACCAGCCTCAATAAATATCAAATATTCACTGTGATTGTAAACATAAAGCAAAGTGGATAATATTTAATTATTCATCAAGTAACAAAATAAATATTATTCGATTTTATTGAATTTTACTTTTTATCTAGAAATTCCTCACAGGTGAGCCATAAATACCTCAAGCCAGAGTGAGCTTAAGCTTGACTCTCTATAGACTTCCCTTAATAGCTGGCTCAGATCGATCTGCTGGCATTTAAGATGGCTCAGAACAAAGCCATAAAATCCTCATTTATTAAACCTTTGGTGGATCTTGCCCGCTTGTCACACCACGACGACTCCAAACAAAGCACTCATAATTAGATGAAAATTAATTTCGGTTCGAAGTTCGAACATTCCGATTCGAATATTCAAATTCCAATGCTATTCATTTTTTGCGGCTCATTTGCTTATTTCAAATGAAAATGATTACCTCTGCCGTTGGTGTTGGTGTTGTTGTCTTTGTTGCTGTTGTGTTTTTGTGTTTTTTTCCTGAGTGTGTGCAGTCAGAGTTTCGAACTGAAACCGGTTCCAGAACAGCGTTGGCCGTTACCAAAGCTCCGAGAGCCCGAGCTCCGAGACCGGAGAGCAATCTCGCGAAGCGATCTCGCCCCGCTGTGTGTGAGTACAAATTTCCAAAGAAACGATTGCTCAGCATCCAAGAGAGAGGCAAATAGGGGGATCTGGCTGAAATACTGGGACGGAACTCCATCCCATGGCTTCCATTGCCTCTCGCTCGCCGAGCAGTGGAAAGTCCCTCCTCGGCTGCAGATGCACTCAGCGAGTGACTGAATCGTGATTCTTCGGCGAGTACTTCGATTTATGATATGAATATTTTCTTTATTTATAAATATAGTGCAAGGGTAAACAGCTAGCGTCCTTAAGTACCGTGTCTCTTTACTAAGGCTGCAGAATTCATTGCCTACTTTCTGGAGACTGCGTACTTGTTATAAAATTGAGAGAAGTCCACTTAAAATATTACAATAACTTACATATTCCTTTAAATTCCTTTAAATTTTAAATAATAAATAAACCAATTCTTCTTATCAAAAATGAACTCTACAATCGTAGAATACATTATTCATTCCCCTTAAAATAAATATACAATCTTAATCTTAATACATACTAAATATTTTAAAATATAATATAAAACGGCGATAAAAAATCAAAATGAATAGGAATTCTAGGAAATGTCATTCTATTTATTTATTTATTTCCATTTAAAACCGAGCAATGGACCCACTACAAAAGCCGGGGTCTGGCCTATTGAGTATTCAGTCAGGAATTCAATATGAAGATCAGCGGAACCCTTATCACCCTGCTATCCTGGGTGATGCTCGGAAGTGGAGAAACTATAATTGAAATGCTGGATTATAATTGCGGTACTGTGGGTCCAGGAAATAGCTTCAGAATAAAAGGCGGTTACACGACAAGTATACTTAATCATCCGTGGATGGCACACATTAGGACAAAAATCTGCAGTAAGTCTGTAAATCAAGCAATTACCTATGGGAATATTTAGCTAAACTATAACTATGCAGCAGGGAATTATAATTGCCAGGTTTTCCAATGTGGTGGCACACTGATCACAAGGGGTAAGTCTTTTAATCAATATATAGATCTTGATAATATATAAATAAAATGTAATCATCCACCAGACTTTGTACTCTCTGCTGCGCATTGCGACTTCAACATACCTACGTGAGTAGTTTCACGGATTTTCTCAAAAATGTATAATGATAGCAATGATGAATTTCCTCCTTCTAGGACTACTGTTACTCTAGGCCAGACTGACATCTCGCGCCCCAGCAAAAGTGGCTTTAAGGTTGGCATCGTAGCACACATATCTCATCCGGATTACGCGCCTGACGACCTTCACAGGAATGATATAGCCCTGATACGACTGGCCAGGACGGTGCAGTATACGGGTAATCCAATACTACTCTCTCACCAGGACCTCTGTACTAACTAGGTTGCCTTTCAGACTCTATCAAGCCTATCTGCCTGACGAACTACCCCCATTTGTTGGAAGAGACTTTGTATCTGACTGCCACCGGCTGGGGTTTAACGGAATCCGGAGCTGTGAGCAATGTGCTGAAGAGAACCAAATTGAAGCAGTACACTCGCGAATCTTGCACAATTGAAAACCTATATCCATCTCAGATCTGTGCCGGGGACCCATATTCCGATACGTGTGGCGGAGACTCGGGAGGCCCAATCACGGGCTTGTATAACATCGACGGCAGGAATCGCATTGTTCAGTTGGGAATTGTCAGCTTCGGATTCCAAGGATGCAATGGTGTTGGGGCCTATACCAATGTTATGCATTTTTATGACTGGATAGCGGGTATTGTGGGAAGGGCCACACCACCTACAACCCAAAGGCCGGTCTACTCTAGGCCTCAATTCCCAGCTCAAACCCGAGGGCCTGTCTACTCTAGCCCTCAATTCCCAGCTCCAAACCCAGGGCCTGGCTACTCTAGGCCTCAATACCCTTGGCCTAATTTAAACGGGGTTGATTTATTCACCCCAAATTATAATTATTGGCTAAATGGATAATAAGTGTTCTGCTTATTTCGAAACTTCGATTTGTTTTCTTCATTCATGATTGGTAATTTCTTACCTAAATATTTTTGAAAGTGAATAAATAATAAATAAATGAACAAGAAAGGAAGCTAACTCTGTTTATACACCCTTGCAGATAACAATATAAATTATATTAGAATCTGAATATTAATCTTTATATATTAATAATCGTGCCTATATCAGATATACGATATAGTCGTCCGATCTGGCCCTTTTCGACTTATATACTTATGGGAATAGAAAGAAGACTATGTGCAAGGCTTGATACTGAGAGACTAGTGGCTAGATCGACTCGGCTGGTGATGCTGATCAAGAATATTTACCATATGGGGTCGGAAAATTATAATTTCCTGCAAGGCTATAATAATATAAACATTCTCACTTCTGAGAATTCATAAACTTTATTTTTTACGGTCAATCTGTGGTTATCAGCAATCCATATACATTATTCCCATTTAAACCTAAGCCTTATCTCAGGAATGAAAGAACAATAAAAGCTCGGCGCCTGACCACTGGGTTACTTAGTCAATATGAAGATCTTCGGAGCTCTCTTCGTGCTGATGTCCTGTGTGATCCTGGGAAATGGACAAAATTCTGTCTCATTCCTGGAACCCAATTGTGGAGTTTCGATTTCTTCGCTTAGTTCTTCGCGAAGTTTTTCCCGTAGTTCTTCGCGTAGTTCTTCCCGTAGTTCTTCCCGTAGTTCTTCGCGTAGTTCTTCGCGTAGTACCAAATACAGAATAGTCGGAGGTGAAATGGCCGATATATATGGAAATCCGTGGATGGCATTTATAAGGAACAGCGTCGAGTGTGGGGGCTCGCTCATCACAGCCCGTAAGTCAACACAAACGAAATTACATGCCCAATAGAATAACCGAATAGATATTTACCAGGTTTTGTACTCAGTGCTGCGCATTGCATCACTGGCAGCCCCACGTAAGTACCTTTTTGCGACTATAAAGTAAGCTCAGACAGAATGATTGGTAACTTTTTGTAGGATTGTATACTTGGGCGAGTACGACAAGGCTGACAGGACCGCAAATGCCATTCAAGTTCCCGCCGATATGCAAATACCTCATCCCCATTACTCCCACAGTGACAGCCAAATCAAGAATGATATAGGCCTGTTCCGACTGGCCCAGGCGGTGACGTATACAGGTAATCAAGTTATATATCTTAACCACGAAGGATGTACTAACTAGCTTCCCCCTAGACTATGTCAGGCCCATCTGTCTGCCGACCAACTACAATCCCTTGGCGCGGACAACGAATCTGACGGCCACCGGCTGGGGCAAGACTGAACACGGAGTTGGGAGCAATGTGCTGAAGACCACCACCTTGACGCAGCTCAATCGCGGGACCTGCTCCTCCACATTTCAAACCCATGTCGATCTGTCCCAGATCTGTGCCGGAGCCCCCAACTCCCATACTTGCAAGGGAGACTCGGGAGGCCCAATCACGGCCAAGTATAACATCGGCGGCATGCATCGCGTTATCCAGCTGGGACTCGTCAGCTACGGAGAAGAATTCTGTCGAACTGTTGGGGTCTACACGAACGTAATGCACTATATGGGATGGATCGCGAATGTCGTTCGAATTGCCGGTTCTCAAGCCTCACCAGCACCAACCCAGAGGCCCAATTATTATTATTATCCCAGTGGAAACTCTCCTATTTACTATTATCCTAACGGCAATTCTCCAGTTTATTATTATCCTGCAAACTATGTGCTTAATGGCTAACTTTCGCCAATTGATATTGTGATCGAAAAAAACGTCAACTTGATTACACTCAAAATTAGCCAAGCCCGTCGATGCGAAATTCTGATAGTGTTGGACGCCCAGATTTCGAAAATGTCATTAAAAAAATGTTCAATGAATACATTATTTTTTCAAGATTTTTGTAAATTTCTTAAGTTTTTCAAATAAAATTCTGTTGACTTTTAAGTGTTTCACTTTATATCTCAAGCTGTAGCCAACCAATTTAACCGGCCAATATTTCAGTTAACAGATTATTACCGAACCATTCGAATCTGTATACATTGTAATTGTATTAGGTAAGGACTTTGTGTGCTGGAGCCCGATAATCTTTGGGAAAGTGGTAATTTCAAGCCCATGAGTGTTAACTAATAGATTCGAAGTTCAGTGTTGGACAACGCAACATATTTTAGAAGAATTAGTGCAGTCAAATTTTAATTGTCTGGCTAAATGTAGCCGTTTTCAGAGTTAATTATATAGTTTTTATTATTTTGGTCATATTACGGACATTTTGCTATATATTTTTCTTTTATCTACCCACAGAACTTTAATTTTTTACTCATACAAATGCAAAGTTGACATGTGAACGTAAAAGTGCGGACCTCTGTCTGTCAACTTTGCTAGATCTGATGAACAGTCGGACTTAGCTAAGAGAAACAATTTCGCATCAACGGTCTTAGAGGATTTTTTTTTTTTTTTAGTTAGTAAACATTCCCAATCCAATCACTCCCAATTTAAAAATCTGGTAAAAAATTCCAGCGAACTTTTGATTCTCAGAATCCATTCCTGAATTTGATTTATTATTGGCAATATGACAACAAGATCAATGAAAGTAATAAACCATCTTAATATACAACAAACAATGCCAAATATAACATAAAATGGTATTAGGAATCAAAAGGTACATATGAAGCAATTCTAGGAAATGTCGTTCTATATTTAATGACATCTCTATTCAAGTCTGCGCATTGGACCCATTATAAAAGCTCGGAGTCCAGCCTATTGACTATTCAGTCAGAAATTAAATATGAAGATCTCCGGAGCCATCATCACCCTGCTATGCTGTGTGATACTGGTTAAAGGACAGAATGGAGTTTCGTTCCTGGAACCTAATTGCGGAACACTGAATTACGGATCTAGTTTTAGAATAAAAGGAGGTGAAACGACAAGTATCTTAGAGCATCCGTGGATGGTGTTTATTAGCAGCAAAACTTGTGATTCACCGAGTAGGTCTTTGGATACAAATATTATTTATTGCAATATGCAACTAAATAATACTTTTATTTCAGTGAACTATGATTTGCAGTGCATTAGTTTCTGTGGTGGTTCAGTTATCACAAACCGTAAGTCAGTTAAAATTTTACCGATGAGATTTTCCCAATAATTTATAACTATCTTTTAGGATTTGTGCTGTCTGCCGCGCATTGCGAGTTTAACCAACATACGTAAGTAGTTGTAGGACATATTTCCAGAAACAAGCTGCGACTGAGAATTAAAGCCACATTCCATCTCGGACGCAACGATTGCAGTCGTTAAAAAGCACCAAAGTATCCAAAGCAAAAGTTTTAGCATATTTTTCGGTACCAAATTGATATCACGAGGCGTTCTTTATATTGAATTCATAACTTATTTGTAACCTCCTTGTAGGACTGCCGTATTGGGCGGGGAAAATGGCATACATGTTCCCGTCGAGTCACAAATACGTCATCCAAATTACGTACATAATTTAGTCGATCCAAATTATGATATTTGCCTGTATCGACTGGCCAGGGCGGTGACGTATACAGGTAATCAAGTTATATATCTTAATCCCGACCGAAGTACTAACTAGCTTCTCCCAGACTATATCAGACCGATCTGTCTGCCGACCAACTACAATTTCTTGGCGCAGACTAGGTACATGACTGTCACCGGCTGGGGGAATACGGAGAACGAAGAGTTGAGCAATGTGCTGAAGAAAGCCACCTTGATGCAGCTCGATCGCTCGGCATGCTCCGCCAAAGTCGATGCGTCCCAGATCTGTGCCGGAGCCCCGAACTCCCATTCATGCTTCGGAGACTCGGGCGGCCCAGTCTCGGCCGTGTATCCCATCGGCGGTATAAATCGCGCCATTCAGCTGGGAATTGTCAGCTACGTATTTCACCAGTGTCAAGCTCTTGAGGTCCATACAAATGTTTATCACTATATGGACTGGATCACGAATGTCGTTCGCAAGGGCGGATCTCTAGCCACACCAGCACCAAATTACAATTTTCCTAGTAACATTTATCCCAACAACAATGCTCCTGTATACCAATATCCTCCAAATTATGTGTATTATGGTTAATTTTGAAAAAAGCATTTAGTGATCGAAGTAAACTTAAAACTGATGATTTTCCACACCTGTAAATATTGTCCGAAAGTATGCTGTGAAAAACTTTATCGAGGCATGATTAGAAAACGGAAAATAATTATATTTAACACTAGAAGTTAAAATAAATATTCTGATATCGATTGAGTAACTAAATTCATTGTTTTTTACATAATATATAAAGTATTTTTGTACATTCTCCTATAGTTAAAGTCCGGTAAAGAATCTGTGGCTAGAAGGCACAAGTTCAGTGATCAGCGTTTTTAATTTTCTAAAATGGATATTGTGACTCTGTCCTCAAATTGATTGTCTCCAACATCTCCTAACGTTTTCCAAAAGTAAGATGTGCTTTTAAAGCTCATTTGCGTTCGTTACCATCAATGCTCAACGGAGACTAATCTCTTATCTCTCCATTTGAGAACTGAACAGGGTCTAACTAGATGGCAGTTCCCGATCTGCAATCAGTCGATCCACACAGCGCTGAGATGAAGTTCGACGGGAAGACAGTACTGGCAGTGATTGCCTGCTTATCGGTATCGCACGGCCAGGAAACTGGCGATTTTCTGGAGGAGCCTTGCGGGCTTTCGCTGAAACGACACCGCATAGTTGGAGGCCGCATAGCTCTGATTGGCACGACGCCTTGGATGGCACTTATCAGCGATGAGGGTCGTTTTAAGTGCGGCGGCTCGCTGATCACTAACCGTACGTATTTTCTACTGAACTGGAGTACCTAGCTCACCCTTCCAACCACAGGTTTTGTCCTGTCCGCCGCCCACTGTCTCAATGGCGGCCCCTTGTGAGTTATAGTGTTATATGCCCCCAAATTGGGATAACTAAGACCCACTCTGATTCTCTATCGACACAGGAAGGTGCGACTGGGCGAGTACGATCGGGATTCAGTGAAGAACTGTAGGAACGGGTGGTGCATAGGCGAGGCCAAGGAATTTGATGTGGATGCCACGTTCCTCCATCAGGACTATAACCAAGAACGGCATGATATAGGACTGCTGAGACTGGCCACTCGCGTTCAGTACACAGGTGCAGTACACACACAGAATACTGTGATCTCGATGTAATTTATCAATTTCGCCAGATGACATCCGGCCAATTTGTGTGCTCCTGAGGCCCTCGGTTCCCCACCTGGAAGACCTCATCGCCAAGTTCAGTGCCTACGGCTGGGGTATAACGGAATCTGAACAATCGAGTCAGATACTTCGGAAGACCACGCTGTATAATCTGGACCGGAACGTCTGCCAAACGCAGTTTCCAGCTATGAAAATCGATTGGGATCACATCTGTGCTGAACGGGCCCGTGCTAGTACCTGCAATGGTGATTCTGGCGGTCCTCTATGTGCCAAGGTGGTATATCACAATGAGGAAAAAATGATCCTGTTCGGCATAGTCAGCTTCGGCAGAAAGATCTGCGAAAACGCCACGGTGTTCACGAATGTTATGGCTCATCTGGATTGGATCCAGAACATCGTTCGCATAGGAGGGGCGGTGTAGGAGCTGAATAAATACCCCTGAATAAAATATTCCAAATATACTTTTTTATTTGAAATTTCTCGACCCATAATCTGCTGCTGCGAAAACTTCGGGAGTAACCCAAATAACCTTTTCTTCTGAGAACTTTCAATTAATTTAATGTGAACGTACTGCTAGCGAATGTGTTTTTTATATATCCCAATTATTCTTGAGGATATTGTATCTTTATACCCAGAATGTAATTGCGGACTCTTGACATTTTCAAGAGATTTCTTCGGCATTCCTCGTAAGCTTAGCTCATAAAATATTGCAAAAATAAGTACATAAATAAATAATCACAAAGACTATGTGCCCGAATTCCGAGAATTCAAAACTGACCCCTCGAATCGCTATCGGTAAATACCAGCTCGGACAATGGCCATACATATACGTATGCTGCGGAAGCCGATAAGCGAGCTCTCTTGTGTTAATAAAAGCGCATCTTCACTTGGTTCGATCCTCACTTAGTTTGAGCTTCTTCACTCTACCTCAAGATAATGCGTGATGCCGCTGGGTTAGTCGCTTGTCTGGCTCTCGGGATCCTGCAGGTGCTAGGCCAGCACGGAGCCGGAGGAACAGTAGCGCCGCACTTATTGGATCCGCA
Organism: Drosophila tani; assembly: GCA_008042535.1. Taxonomy (NCBI): domain Eukaryota; kingdom Metazoa; phylum Arthropoda; class Insecta; order Diptera; family Drosophilidae; genus Drosophila; species Drosophila tani. The sequence continues at coordinate 33,878 of VNJO01003817.1, read as the reverse complement.
ATGTGCCGTGGAAAGGCATTTTGGGACAAACAATCGAGTGATCAATGGCACAAATGCAGACATACTGTCCAATCCCTGGATGGCGCAAATCGTCGACGAAGGCTTAATGATTTGCGGAGGCTCGCTCATCAGTAGTCGTAAGTATTCTGAAGAAGCACGGGGACGTGGCAGCAGATAACCTTGTGATTTTTGGCAGGATTCGTACTGACAGCAGCCCATTGCAAGGGCAGTTCCACTCAGGCATTGTATGTTTTGCATGAGAGACCTTAATGGCTCTAGATATAGCTATCTAATTCCCATTTACCTCTAGGAGAGTGCGCCTGGGGGACTACAACGTGAAAACGCAGTTCGATTGCTCGAATCAGGGCTGCATTCCCAGAGCCGAGGACTTCGCGGTGACCCATGTGTTTATCGATAGGTCATTCCAGGACTACCACTACCATGACTTGGCTCTTCTAAGGCTGGCCGTGACCGTGCGCTACGGAGGTAATTTGAATTTAAATCAGCAAAACAATTTACGCACAATTAACAATTAATTGCAGTCCACATCAGGCCGGTCTGTATGCTCATGGGAGGCATTCCGAACTGGAGGTGGAACGTCGTTCAGAGCATTCCCGGCTTCAATGTTACCGGCTGGGGCCGTACGGGCAACGCGAGGACTGCGACCGTCCTTCAGCAAACCTCTTTGCTGCACTACCAAAACAGCTACTGCGCCAGAACCTTCCAGCGGCAAATGGACCGCACCCACATCTGTGCGGGCAGAACCACCAGCTCCACCTGCAACGGCGACTCCGGAGGACCCTTGACCGCGCGGTCATCGGCCTTGGGCGGAAATCACATCATGCTGTTTGGCCTTGTAAGTTACGGCAATCTACTCTGTAGTGGGCCCACTGTCTTTACGAATGTCCTTTCCTTCGCGGAATGGATCGAGTATTTTATATCTCGTTATCCATAATACAATTAAAAAAAAAAACAAGTTTTTCCAAACGATAAGTCCAATCGACTTTAGAAATAAAATATATATTTGTAGAAAAAAAAAACAATAAGTTTCATTTTAAGGAGACGGACATGATCAAGAATTTTTATACAATATAACCTACGGTTGCCGTGTATAGAAATACAAAATAAAATGTATTAAAGTAACACTGTTATCAGTTATTAGAACATCATATATACTACATATGTACATTTCTCGGAAATATAAATAATTTCTTTGCAATTCCTGGAAGCCAGTAGATCAAACCACTAAGTGTCTGAAGTTCAAAGATTAAAAATAAAAACAAGTGAAAAAGAAAATGAAGCTAAATTTGTTCGCTGATAAGTTTCTCTCTGGCGTAAAAACAGCTCTTCTGGATAGCATTTAGTTTGTTCGCGACGCTTCACTTATAATGTTCTGGATTCTGGTGCTCGGGTGCCTGTTTTTGGGGCAGGCCAAGCAGACATCGTCGTCATTTCTGGAGCCAAATTGCGGTTCTATGAGCCAGGAGGCCCTTGGAAATGGACACCGGCAAGCTCATATCTCCGAGAGCCCCTGGATGGCATTTTTGCATGCATCCGGTACATTTCGCTGCGGCGGATCCCTGATCAACTCTCGTAAGTAGTCTAGGCCACTTAGTGCTTGGCACATGATAGTAACCTATTTCTACAGGATATGTCTTGACTGCCGCCCATTGCATAGTCGATGACGAGAACCTGTAAGTTAAATCGTCCTTTGATTAACTCGAAACTAACTGGATCCGTTGGCAGGACCGTGCGATTGGGCGAGTACGACACCGGCACTGACAGGGACTGCAGCGGATCCAACTGCATACCGCCCTACGAGGAGTTCGAGATAGATAGAGCTTTTCGGAATCGGGGTTACTCGAAAATCAATCGCTTTCACGACATTGGCTTGCTCCGACTGTCGCGGATGGTGCACTATAAGGGTAATTTGATAATTGGAAAGATTTTTTAGACACCTTTCATCATATTTGTAGTAATATTTCCTTTCCCGCAGACCACATCAAGCCAATTTGCCTGATCACGAACACAGTCCTGCATTCCCAGATCGAGAGAATGCAGCAGTTTGTCGCCACCGGTTGGGGTAGCAGCTCCCCTGGATCGCCGAGCCGCACCCTCAAGTCCATTCAAGTGACCCGTGAGGACCGCAGAGTGTGCCGTCAAAGATATTTGGTTGACTGCTCTCGCGATCAGATCTGTGTGGGCCACGAGACCGGCGAGGCGTGCAGCGGTGACTCCGGCGGACCCATGGGGCACATGATACGACTGGAGGGTAAAGTGGCTTTCCTTCAGGTCGGCATCGTTAGCTACGGCAACCCGGAGTGCCTCAGTCCCAGTGTCTTTACGGATGTGATGGCGCACATAGACTGGATTAAAATGGTTGTCGAGCGCTTCAGTTAGTTGTACCTTTTTTCGGGCATATCAAAGATAATAAATAATAAAGTAAATGATTTTATTTCATATTTTATTTATAAATAACAGAAAAATAACCAAACTATGCCAAAATGTTCCATCTACTCGGAACAGTAAGAAACCACTATTTAGAAAAGCGCCATCTAGGCGGGGAACTTGAATAACGATTTAGTGTATACTCAACCCATTGAGGTGAAGGTGAATAGTAGTGAGGCCTCAATACAGGGTTTCGTACTTGGATGTACGCCTAGCATGGTTACGAACCAACTTTTTAGTACACCGGTTTGTGTCTGCGCTAAATGCCTTGCTAAGTTGATTGCAATTTAAAATTATTTAAAGAAAAAAATTAAAAACAAGGGAATAGATTTCAAAACAAAGCAAACTTTTTATAAAATAACAGACAAACTTTAACTCGAAATAATTAAAGACATTTTAAAAAATATTCCGAAATTCGTGAAAGTAAAATCATAAATTATAAATGTGTGATTTAATTAAATATTTTATTTTAATTTTCCCATTTAACAACAAAGAAAAATCACAAAATAATACACAAAAGAGAACACATGATTGGCCCATTTAAGGGACTTATTCGAAACAGAGCTTGAACTTCGATTGACGTTCCATTTATCAGCATTATTCATGCTGGCAGTACAAAGGTGTCAAAATCACAAAACAATTGAAGTTCGCGAGGGGCGGGCGAGCAAATCACACTGCGCAATGTGAGGACTGTTTTAGTTTTTATTCGAATTTTTATATATTTCATTTAATTTATACACATTTTTTCTGCTTAACACAAAAATTTATGGTAAATACAATTCCCCCAAAAAGAAAAATAATGGCAATTTATCGAAGTATTATAGATTGCTCAGCCTGTTGATAATATGACTCTGCTTCTGGCTCTGCGTTGGCGCATGCGCAGTGCGCACTCACATGGATCGACCGAGTCGACGGCGAGGAGTAGGGAGCGGAGCAAAAGAACACCCGATGTGGGCAACCAGGCGTTAAGTTTTTCCAACTTCGCTTTTTTGGTCTGTGCTTTGTTTTGCTTTTTGTTTTACTTTTTTTTTGCTGTTGTAGTCCGCTCTGCTTTGCGGGGGTGTGGGTGAGAGGGGCAGCAGCGCAGCTCGACTCCCTTTTGTCGGGGCAATGGGCATGCGTGTCGGTGTCGCCACCACCGAAATAAGGGCTAAAAGGGGTGAGTGTGTGCAGTGAGCCTTTTGTCCAATATCGCCGAGTGCAACAATTGGCTGCCAGCTGGGTATCTGTTGCACACACAACTGTGCACAGGGAAAAACAAACAAGTCATTGCAATTATTTTGAAAAAAATCTGCAGGATAAATTAAAAAAAAAAAACACAATAAGAAGCTAATCACAAAAGATTGTTAGGATGTAGAACCTGGACTACTACAGACAGCAAGAGGACAAACCCAACCATTCAAGCTCATCCGCAAGGAATGCAACACCCAATACAATCAAAATATTTCATAAAGCCGTTTAATTAACTTTGGTTAAAAAAAATGAATACAAAGCTTCTAAGAATCAAATTGCCTTTTAAATATAATAGCATAAATTATTAAGTAAGAGCCGAATTCATTAACTTCATCTTAATAAAATCAACAGAAGAATAACAATAAATATATTTAATTCCAGAAAAAGAGGTGCTTTTCTGGAATCAAATCATTATTACAAAATTATTATTTTCAATATTTATTGGGTTTTAGGTGACCTAATAAGATTTATCAAATGTTTAATTTAATATAGTCTCAAATGAGTATAAACAAGATCAAGTATTTCTCTCAAAATCGATAAGATATTACCCCGAATTTTCTGGCCGTGCAAATACTCGCACACTCGGCGGTTCTTGCCATAAAACCCCTCATGCATGACGTTGGTTATATCCCCCGGATTCGTCGCCACGACAACGGCAACGGGGGAGCAAGCAGAGAGGGGATTTTTTTAGCCGGGCCAAAACAATTGTGCCACGCTGCGACTGCGCTGTCGGCGTTCCGCTGACTGCGCTGCTGCAGCCTCAGCCTGAGCCGCCGGCGTTGCAGTTTAAAGTTGAATGCTGCATTTGATTACGATATGGCGTAGATTGCCACAGCGGCCTTAATGAATTTCCAATTGTTTGGCATTTTATTCTCGTTTTGGGATTCTTGTTTGTTTGGGCTTTGTTTTTTGTATTTTTGGGAAACTCATTCAATTGATTTGAGCTAAGCTTCGTCACGAGCTCAGCTGCCTAATTGCCTTACAAACCTTTAATTGTCGAATCACGAACGTATATTTGTACATATGTACATGGAGAACTCAGATTGGACATCTGCGCGCGGACTCACCTGCAATGAAGTAAAAACAAATGTTGGAGATTAGTTGAGAGCTTCAAGGCAAGTTTTCTTAAGAATTAAATATGTAAATAAATATTTAAAAATGTTAAATAATATACTCAAGCAGTTTCTATAAGTGTTAACTTGAAAAACACACACTTTCTGCCTTGGCTTTTTAACCTTTCAAGAGGAGGCTCCAAGGGGAGTGTTCGATTGATACCCACGCCAATTGCAAAACGCTGACAAACGTTGCTGTTGCTGTTGCTGTTGCCGTTGCGTCGTCTCTTGTCTGTTTGTTGCTGGTTTCTGGTTGCTTGCTGGCTGTTTGCTGATTGCTTTCCCAGTACTTGCAACACTTTCGCTTCCCAGCGAGTTTCCGCAACCCAACGCTCCGCCCTGCTCCCCGCTCCACGCTTTCAATTCACACGCTGAAAAAGTTCTCACGACACTGAAACAAACTCGACGAGCCAAGCCAAACGCCAGATCGCGTCAGATGAGACGCCGCCAGATGAGATGATCTCCACATGCGGCACTCCTCGCTCACTCACTCACTTTTTTGCAAGAATTTTTAATGCATTTACCCCAAAACACAGTTGCACATGGCCAATGTCAGAGCGCAGGCAGCAAAAAGCACAGCCGATCGAGGCAGGGGAAATCGCAGCCTCTCTTGACATATGGAAGATCCCAATCCCTAGTTCCAGATGCCAATTGTGGGTTAGCAGCGCTCTTCGGTCTTGGCAATTTGTGCCAATTTTTATTCGCCTCAAGATGAGCGTACCAGATATAGATACAGATAGAGATTCAGCTACGGATAGGGAGGCAAAGGTCAATGCCACACTTTGGGGCGGCCGAGTCAAATGAATTTCAAAGCGAAACGGGATCGGGGCATGGTGAATAATTCGAGAATGTTTGGCCATTCGTTACCCGGCAGTGAATCATGGCAATTGAAATTTCATAACTTCTCGGAATCCCAGTGGAAAGGCGATAAAAACACTTTTCCCCTGGACGAATGAGGTAAGAAATGGCAGTAAAAAGCAAGATTATGGCTGGACAAAAAGTGGGAGCGGACTTTAGCGTGTTGTTAAGATGAAACTTTAATACAGAGTCTCTCTAACTTATTTTGATGTCACTATCTACCATCCTGGTCCCTAGAAAACTTAATCTCGATTTTTCAGTAGTTACCATTATTAAATAAATTATTTTCCTTTTTAATGGCTTTGAATTTATGGTTTTAAAGTCCTTGCCACGTCTTTAAACTTTAATTCGTTATTTGTAAACTTTAATAGGTTTTTAAGATAAAGGAAACTAAGGTTTTCCAGGGTAAAAAAAAATTAAAAATTCTACAGAGAGTTTTTAAAAGCTATAAAAAACCCCACAAATTCCCTACTTTGTTTCCAACAAATCTTCAGCTTGTTATTCGAAACATTCTCGATAGCCTAATCGCCATCTCAACGTTTTCTGATTGTGCGCTAAACGCTTTTCCCAATTCCCACAATTTCAGCATCCGCTGCTGAGCAGAGTCTCGCTCGCCGTCTCGTATGCAAATGTGCCCACCTGATGGCGGCAACAAAAGGTTGACCCGCAGTGAACTCGAAACTTCAGAATGGAGGGCAATCTTCTCACATTATAAATCATCGGGTCCCGATTTCGAATCTGGAGAAGTCAAAGGGGCCGAATGTTAATTAAGTGCTAACTGCAGATTCTCCAAATCGTGGCTTCACATGACTTGATGGGCCATAAAAAGATGTGGAAATAAATACGAGTTGTGAATTTGTAGGCGGATGTTGGACATAGCATTCGAAGCCCCAATAAAATGGCAGACTAACTAATTGGCAGGCCTGCATTGTCAGTGGTTCTGCTCTACATAGAGAGAGCTATGTGCCAGGGGTCGTATACGTAATGCCATGCTCGTGTCGGGCTAAGGATCACCTTGTGTGTGTGCGCTGTAGCAGTGGCAAAGTCCGGTTCGATTCCATCCTTATCACGCTCCGGGCTGCTGCTGCCCCGGGCTATCTGTGGACCGTGTCAAGTGTTATCGTTGCAGGCGAACAAAATTCAATAATAATCATCATTATACGCGCTGCTCTGTTTATGCCATGGTGTCCGAACCCGAAACCCAAGCCTAGCTGAGCCAGCGGAATTTCAGCCGAGTAAAAATATAAATAAAATAGGAAAAAAATAAATAATAGCCGGACTACAAGCGACCGACAACGCTGGCGACAACAAGCGTGCTTGATTCCAATGAAAAAACCAAACAAAAAATATATAAAACACACACACACAGACACAGCAGCGGCCACAAAAATAATTGAAAAACAAATGGAAAAAGGGCGCGAGAGCAGGGGCAGAAATAAAGCTGAAATAAAATATGAAATGTTGGCAATTAATGAACGGAAAAAAAGAGAGACGGGGCAGGGGCTGAGCTTGCGACATGACCGATCCAACGACCGATACGAGAGACGCCTCTGACTCCAACTGGGTGACCACTGGGCATGGCCATGGCTGAGCGACTTCTCTTCTGGCCTCAGAGGCTTCTGCTCTAGCTTCTATGCACGTGAAGAAATGTGTGGAGTATTTTACAGGGAAATATTAGCTAAGCTTACGTCAATTATTTAATATATTTATTATCGCATTTAGCAACTGCAGGTACTGCCTGCCCAAGACCTGTTTCGATTTAAGCTTTCGAGAAGTTTATTGATCTTACATTTTACGATTACTTATTTTTACTCCAAGTAATTCCAGGAAAACATTTGCAAGTTCGAGTATCGGAATATCGGTTTGCAATTAAATTTAAACAATGAATCATGTACAAAATATTAAGTTAAGGAAGAATACGTCTTTAAGTTTTCGAAAGGCTTTCAATTCCAAAATATTGTTTAAATTCACCTCTAAAAATATTATTACTATAATAAATATTCCCCAAAACTTCCTAATATTCTTCCTCAGTGCACATAGAGCTGGGGGATATCAATCAAACCATGAGCGGATCGTTAACTCCGCGGACTCCACTCGTGGCAGCTGGCTGCGGAGGAGGAGGAGGAGGAGCAGGAGAAGGAGGATGAGTTGGATGCGATGCAGATGCCCGATTGCGGCATGGCAACTCAAGTTGGCAAACAAGGAGATACTCTCATGTATAGGATCCCGATCCCGGCTCCTGGTCGCTTTAATTAAAGCGAAGACAAAGGGTAAACACTGAGCGGCAGCAGCCAGGAATGGGCACTCCAAGTTTCCAGAGCCCAGTTTGGTCAGTAGGATGCCATGCCACTTGCCAATTGATCACAATTATGTCGCTGCAGCAGCGCCATATTCGTCCGCGTCCGAGTGGCCCCCGCCTTATTGGGCATCTTGGAAAATTCACATCATTTCCACAGCTGACAATTCGGTCAAAGAGTGCAAAAAGCCAGCAAAGACGACGGCCATTGGTGAAAGTTGCCAGGTCTTGGAGCCAAGGCATAGATTCTGTTTTTATGTGGCAAACAAAAGCAGCAGCAGCTCCGCCGGGAGGATGAGGTGAAAAAAATGAAATAAAGTAAAGCATTAATTACTTCCGGAGCCCAAGACGAAGCTGCGAGAGCCGCCGAGTCGAGCCGGTTTTTATTTTGGGGCCCAGACCAAGCCCTGAAAAAAGGTCTCCCCTGTCAGCGGGTGTTCATCAAAATTCAATTCAGCACCGACTTCGGCCCGATCTTCGGGTGTTTAACACAGTTTGTTAATCAGTTTTTCAGGCTTTATTTCTTACTCTTTTTTTTCTCTTATTTTGCGCCACATAATGTGAAAATGAATGCCCTCTACTTTGGCCATTGCGAGCGTACTGAATATATACATATACAAATGAGTTCTTGATATTACTTTATAAGCAGTACGGCGTCGGGTTCTGATTCGCTGACTTTTCGAAAAATATTCCAAACGTGCTGAGCCTGACAAAACCAAGTCAGTCTGTCCAAGTATTGAATATGTTCTGGGCCCTGGGCTCTGTGCTCTGTGAGAGGGGCCTTTTCTGGGTTATGATGAAGTGCCTACATGTGTACTACGATGTTGTCGTCGAGGTGATTTTAACGCTGCAATCAGCACAAGTCAACAACAGAGAGGTCGCCCGAGGTGACGCGGGGAGATACGAGTGGCCCCTCTGCCTCCAGATAGTTCAGTTCAGTCTTAGTTCGGCTTTACCCCAATGGTAAATGGTAAATGGTAGGTAAATCCGTTGCACTCCGTCTGCCTCTTGGCACCCAAATCTTCGGAGAACACACGTTGTCGTTGTTGCTACGTGATCGTCATGACAATATCCCAATTGTATTTTTATTGAGCAAAGTATTGGCTGGCTGCTGGCGCATAGGCTATACACATTCACGTTGCTTATTAGTGGTGCCAAATCAGCTAGTTTTTAGTTATTTTTAAGAGATCTTCAAGAGGAGAATTTATTGTAATTTTATTTATTCTTCAGCTTCCTTTTTAATGTATTTTTCATACATTTAATTACATTCCTAAATTGTTATTTGTTATATATTTTAAGGTAGTTATTATAGAGAGCTTAATCTTTTCTCAGAGGTTCCAAAATTATCTAAGATATTCCGAGATCTACAATTTATTTTCTTGCCTGATTCAAAATTTTTAAAATATTTTTTGAAGTAACCTTTCATATTCCCAAGTTGTGTTACTTTCTTAATACATGTCCTACTCTCTAAATGACTTATTTATTATTTATTGATTATATTATGTATTTTCTTTAACTTTCCTCATCTTTAAGCTCGTTGCAGCTACATTGTAACCTCACATTTAGCTACTTTTATTGAACTTCTGCGACACCACTACTGTCCGTACATACATGTTCATTACCGATCCGATATATGTACGAGTATATATTGTAAATTCCTATGTTTATGCAGCCACTCCCTTCGCATTTGGACTTTGTGCAATTGCCAATGTTTGTTATTGGGTTCATGTTCACTGTGTTCGATGTTCGGATTGTGACAGCCGAAGAGTGGCTTGCGATACGAAATGTTCTGGTTGGGAGTGTCCATCATAATCTGACACACTAATCGCTTTTCCAAGACCCCAAACCCGGGCCAGACTCATTTGAATATATCTTTTGAAATGTCGCCGAGACGAGACGAGTTGGGGGGAAGAGTTCACTTAGCCATTGAGGAGATGGAGATCCCATCATTTCTCACATGCTTGCAAGACAAAAGGGAGAGAGACCCCTTAACCCCGCTTATCTGCTCGGCGAACGGCATTTTGGAAAATTGAAAATGCAGTCTTCAAATTTGAATGGAGTTGTCTGCTGTCTCTTTCTTAGCAGCTCTCCCTGTCTCTGTCTCTTTCTCCCTAAATATTTCTTTATTGTTTCTTAATTTCGTATGCAGGAGAGGTTTGGCTTTGGACATGTAGCAATCTCTACACGGAAAATATGGTTATGGGGATTGGTAATAAGGGTTTCTTGTTAAGGAACTTTATTGTACATGGAGAGCACTTTTAAGATATTATTAGAAATAAAAGTAAGGAAGTTTTTTATAATAATTACAATAAAGATATTTATGTTTAAAGTATCTGTATGTACTATAAATATACTTAAAATATTTGGGAATTTTATTAAGAACCCTCAAACTTCTTAGATTATTCTTCCTTAAATTCAATGTATAATTAGAACAATAATTTCAAATTAACTTGTTCTGTGTGACTAGCGCATTAAATTATAAGTTTTATACTTGTAGCGTTAGGAAGAACTTTAAATAAATAAAATCTAAAAAATCTAACGATCAAAAATCTTCCCAAATTTCTTTTATGTCCAAGTGTTAAGAGATCATCTTTTCTTGCTGTTCAAACATGAACACGGTTTCTATATATATATACACATATATATACAAATCTATACAGATGTGCTCTGCAGGCGCAGGCGCGCCTATCTCTACATATAGCGGCCACTTGGGCACTTGACAAATATTGTATATGTAATCTGAACCCCTGTGTGGGATCTCAGAAGATAAGACAAACAGATGTGCGGCCTCTGCGTAGGTCATAGATAAGAGTAAATTTAGAATTCAATCTCCTATATAAGAGGGAGACCGTTTTAAATAAAATCAGTTTGAATTATCAACTCAACAAATGTAGACGTTTGCTTCATTTGCAGCCTCTCTTACATTTTGCTCCTTCGAGCGCCTCTGCAGGTTTCCCCCTAGTGGTAAGAGCCTCAGAGGAAGTTTGAAATATCAACTCAACAAATGTAGACGTTTGCTTCATTTGCAGCCTCTCTTACATTTTGCTCCTTCGAGCGCCTCTGCAGGTATCCCCCTAGTGGTAAGAGCCTCAGAGGATCAGTTTGAATTTAGAACTCCCAGAATGTAGACGTTTGCTTTATTTGCAGCCTCTCTTACATTTTGGACCTTCGAGCGCCTCTGCAGGTTTCCCCCTAGTGGTAAGAGCCTCAGAGGAAGTTTGAAATATCAACTCAACAAATGTAGACGTTTGCTTCATTTGCAGCCTCTCTTACACTTGCTGTGTCTTTGCCTTTTGGGTGCGGAGAGTTCCAAGTGAATTCGGGGAAAACTACTGATGCTTCCCCACTCCAGTCCCCAAAAGACGCCGTCTTGCGAGTGCAAGTGCCTAGGATAGGATAGCCATTAACCCCTGAGTGCGCCTATTAACCCCCGCGACACAAGACAGCCGCTGGCCGCTTGCCGCTTGCCGCTTGCAGCATCATCATCAACCTCAAATTACTTCCGCTGCAACATTCTGGCAATTACTGGCCACATGTGTGTACGGTGTGTGTGGTGTGTAAGCCCGGCTGTGTGCAATCTATGCGGCCAATCTGATGATGGCTAAAAACAGGTACTGAGCGGCACTCTATGCAGAGAGAGAGAGAGGGTTTGGGCCCGGGCCCACAGCCTGTCGCTGTTCCATCATCGTAATTAGCGCGCCGTCAACAAGAGCGGAAATTCCAGGCAGGAAAATCGCCTCGGATGCGGAGCATAACGATTTTCCTTAGTGATTTTCCACACACACACACGCCGCACACACTTCAATTATGGCCAGGCAATCCTGTGCGGAGACACTAACAGAAAAATAACAAAAAACCAGTCGATCGACACCGGATGGGCCAGCGCCGGATGGGGCGGTCTATTGGGCGGATTGGTACTGGAAACTGGGAGCTAGTCACTGGGAGCTGGGCAATCTAGCACCGGGCATGGCGAATGGCCAGTGGACATTCTGAAAGTTTTGTCATCACTTCGCCAGGAAGTGGGAACCGGCTCCATAGATGATGCTGAGTCTTGGAACGTGTGGGGAGAACTTGGAGATCGGGGCGATGTGAAACCCGTTCGGACATAAATCATTTTTGGGCCAGGTCGGGTTTCCGTTGCTGTTTGCCCTTTTTTAAGCCCAGAACAATAAGAAGACTCGTATCATTGTAAAATATTATATATGAGTAGAATCTACAGAAAGCGCTATTTTTTGTGAGAATTATTTATCTTTCTTTTATAATTAATTTTCGGGGAGAAAGGGAATTTTTATATAGGTAGTTCGACGCTTTTTATAAGAAACTTGATTGGTTTAATATTTTAACAAGTTTCTTAATGAAATAATACAATAGAAGGGGCCTACTCTAGCCTTAAAATGTGGGGCTCACATTTGAAGTTTTTTAATGTAGAATTTTATATTTTAATACCCCAAAATCCCTTTAAAAGAACCCACTTGAAATGTCACAAACTCTGCCTAATTACTGCCCTTGGGTGTGACTTTTTGTCGAGTGTACACTTCCCCTTGGGCATTCCAGGGAACTGATCCCAACATTTAACTGAGCCGCGCCGAGTGCATCGCGAGCGGCAAACATTTTGGCGCAGCTGTTAATCCCAATTAACCGCAATTAATATTATACAATTTTTATGGAAAGCCAAGCCGATCGCCAAAGGGGAAAGAAGTGCAGAGGGAAATAAGAGTGAGAGCAGCCCTAGCAGAAGTCAACTTCTCCCCTAACCCGACCCACATTCGCCGAGCTGCAAACCTTTATTTTTCGGCTCGATCGAGATCGAGATCTCGAACTCAATGTGCGTGAGATATACATATATAGTAGATGGTTCCCATTCCAAGTCCAGCATCAGAGACGACCCCGATGCTGGCCACCCCTCGCGGCACCCGACACACCCCGCCGCCCCAGGAACGTTGCCACTTTAATTGTTTTTAATTAACGCAAACGCTTTCGACTTCGGCTCGGCATAAACATTCCAATTTTTTCCCAATGCTTCTTCTCGGCTCTCCTCTCTGATATGAAAACTTTCGTCATCGCTGCTGCTTGACTTTAATATTTCTCGGCTGGCGGACAGGCTTCTATTGAATTTGAAATGATTTTGAAAGGCAAGTGGGGTGCGGTCGTCAGAGAGAAAAATATGGAATAAAAACTATTGATTCAAGTATTTAATTTGAAAGTTATACAAAGAAAAGGCACACAAATTGATTAAATTATATTAAAGCCTTTGAGACACGTTTGCTATTATTAAAGCGATAAAAATAATGTCTGGCCGATAAGGTAATTGCTTAGATAACATCAAGAAATTTATTTTATAATTAATTATATTTCTTTCAGTGCACAACTAGCACAACCCATCGAGCGATATTGAGAGACATGCGGAGACAGCGGGCTCTTCTTGAGATGTCGCTGAGTGATGCATGCGGCGCTTCATAAAAACTGTCAATGATTCACATACACGTCCGCCAGTGACCCCGCGGCCATCAAGGGGTTAACTCTCGCTCTCAGCTGGCAACAGAAAAAAACAACGAAAAACAGCAAAAAAGAAAGAACGAAACATTTAATAAATAGACACGAGGGGTGTGTCCATACCTTTTCTTTCTTTGGCCCCTGTAATTATGCAAGATCACTGTCAACGCCGTTGACCTTACATTCGTGCCGCGGACTGTGCCTGCTAATGCTGAATCCTAACTTATTATGCTCTTGGGCGTTTTCCGGCCCAGCAGAACATTCGGCAAGCAAACAAACAAGAGCTCGTCCGGCTTGGATTTATGGAAGGAGCTCCCAAAAAAAAATATGTATAAGAGGAACTGATCGAGGGCCAAACTACAGCTTTGTGGTAATCCGATGCGAAGGCTCAGCTTACACAGAGTGACATATGGTGCCGGGCTCCAATCCGTTCCCCTGCCCTTCAGGCACCACCCACACTTTTCGATATGTTGCAAGTGCCCCCTTCACTAATTGCAGTATCTGTATCTCGCTGGCTGTTTATCTCTTGATCCACACAATGTGGCAAAAGGGTAAGAGGGATCGAAGCCCCATCTTCATCCTCATCCCAGGCACAACAGCTGCCAGCGGCTGTGCGATCTGCTTCTTGCTTATTTTTGGCCAAGTCATAAACCAAACAGAGCTGAAGCAAAGGACAGCCAAAAGTGAGGGGGAGCCAATGCTATATACCCTATGATAACAGAGAAATTAAGAAGAAGAAGACGGAGGGAGATCGAAGTGGAATATACCTTAGAAAGGTTTAGATTACCAAGAATAATTATTAATTAAATATAATCAAATATATGGATTTTTAACATATACTAATTCAAATTCATATATAAAATTTAGATCTCTCCCTTGGGCATATATACCCCCAATCATTATTTAGGGTACTGACGAGGACGCATGCGTCATGGGCAACCCAGCGAGCAGCAAATGGGGCAGGCTGGCGCTGGCGTTGATTGGGCCAACACTTAACCTCCGCGGCCGAGCCGAACGCCACGAGACGCGACGCAGAGCCGAAGTTCCATGGAATCCGAGGCGGATTCTCTCTAAATGGCGAAGAACGCTCCCCATTGGCAGCCTCTACATAGGGTCAGGTAGGGGGGGATTCTCCATGCAAATGAGGCAAACAAATGTGCACAAATGTTCAACAAATCAAACAAACGAAACGAAAGGAAAACGAAACAAAGCGAAGGAGAACACACACAGAAAAAACGGCAAACAATAAATAAATTTTAAACAATCAGCCCCAGCCTGGTTCGCATTGTGCTGTCAGATTTTATTTCAATTTTCTCACCCGAAAAAACCCCGAGGAAAACTTGCAGTTGCATACAGCGCCAGCTGGAAAAATGGAAATGGAAATGGAAAAGTTGTGGAGCGATGGGAAACATTTTGGACACAGGAAATTGATTATTATTTATGATTACAAGGCCTCTTGGCCCCCACTCTGCCTCGCTGCCTCGGCAATATGTACGTGAGAATCGGAGTACACAGAGTGTGTTCCCCCGAAAATAAAACAAAGGGCAGAAAAGTATTTTGAAGATACAGTAACAGTAGCATGCTGGAACGATACAATGGGAAATAAGAACGCAGAACTCAGAACCCAGGCTGCTGGTGGCTCTCAAGAGTGGGCTCTTCATAATTAAAGACATGCGGCCGGCGCATGCAGCTCAAGTGGTTTTCCATCCATGGCACACACATTTTCCAGCTAAAAGGACATGGGAACTTTCCTGCATATGATGCATCCGCATCGAGAAATATGGCATGTCCTTATGTCCCTTATGAAATCCGATACTTTCTCCCGAGCAGGAGAAAGCAAAGTACGAACCTGAGACGTGGGCGAGACGACTTGAGCTCGGCTCCTTACCTGCTAGCCGGTTCCTATACGACAGCCTGAGATATACTTATGTATATATTTTTTTAAGGCACTCCAGACACTCGACTCGACTTGGCCCCGACAATGGAAATGTCGCGATCCTCGACTGTCCACTTAGCCGGTTCCTGTTTCGCTGGAAGGACCCTTAACAGTCCTTCGCCTAATGCTCTTTTTTTCGAGTATTCCTGGGGAAATCCCTATTGCGACGACGCCGTCTCATGGGGTTTTTATTATAATCTCAGCTAAGTCGAGTAGAGTATTTGATGATGTCCATTGATTATTGCTCTTTTTAAAGCAATGGAAACCTATTATATTTAAAATCTTTCTTTTTTCCTTGGAAAATAATACTTTGAAAACAGTTTAGAAGAGGCAAGAAATCTCTACGAAATTCCCCATTAAACTAGACTCTATTTGTTCAATAAATATTTAAAACCCCTGTTAAGTATTTGAGTTTTCAATTAGCCTTTACGATACCGTTCCATAGGTTTTCATTATAATCTCAGCTGTGCCCGGTTAGTAATTATTTTTTTATTACTATTCTGCCTTCTTATCAACCCGATAAGCACAAACAGTATGACTCAAGCGAATGCAAAAGGTGTTTTGTTTTGTGCACTTCCAAAAATATACTTTCAATATCAGCAAACCCGGTTTCACTTCGGGGAAATACTTCCAATTATCAATTTAAAGTGAACCACTCTCCTGGCCATGTCCATTGATCGTATCGCGGTCGTAATATGTTCAAGTTTACAGCCCAAAATGAATCCTACAGGCTCATTATTTATGTTAATGTATCGCCAGCTACATTTAACATTGCACAATTCCCACAGGACCAAACCAGTTGTGCTAAGAGTCGAGGAGTTGTAGGCCCAAGCCGAAGGTGGCCATACTCTTGGCAAAAACTAGAGTCGGCCAGTCAGGTTGACTAACAATAAGTGCTATCAGCGATGGTCATAAACAGTGAATCATAAAAACCAAAGAAGATTGCTGAACGAAAAATATTGCATTGGACTTGTGAAATTGGCTAAAGGTTAGGCATTAAAAAGGTAGTGCTTGGGTTTAATCAAGTTTTTAATTGGCAATAATATAATCATAGTACAAAAGTGACCTAGGAAACAAATTGTAAATTTTCTTGAAGGGTGAAACAGCTTTAAATATGATTTTTAATGTTGCATTTTTCTGTTAGGAATTTAACTTAAATAAATTTACGATAGCGAAGTACCCAAAAAATTTAATAAAGGAAGAAGTTTAAAACATTTTTAGCTGCAAATTTTATAAGAATACATTTTTAATAATAGTATATCGAATCTTAATATTCTTTGTTTGTATATGGTTTTTTATGTTAAGTTTTGGCCATTAAAGTTCTTAGTTCCCTAACCCCTGAACCCTTGTAATATACCCATTAAAGAAGAAACATAAACCGATTTGGAAAGAAGGCTGCAACTGCAGCAAGCCGAACTTATAATTTATAAGCTGGTTTCCTTGTTCCAGCCAGCAGCGTGCAATGTGCTCAAGTTTGAGCGAAACACCTGCACAGGTCGACTTTCCTCTCCTCCTCTCTCCCGCTCTCTCGCTCACCCTCTCTTTGCCGCTCAGTGGTGCGCATGCGCAGCGAGTATAGTACTTCTACTTTTTCAGTCTCTTTGCCTTTTGCTGCTCTGGGTTTGGGTTTTTGCTTTTTTGCATGAAATAAAATCTCACGGTTCAGATGCGTACAGAGTTGGCGAAAAAAAGACAAAGACGGACAGGGACAGGTAGAGAGGGGAGCAGGTGGTAGGAAGTCTGGGCAAAAACAAAACACAAAACCAGCAATAAGTCGGTCGCAGAGGGGAGACATGCATGTGGGTTTGTTTTTGCAAGAAAGACGTAAAAAATACTAAGAGAAAACTGGTTTTTCGCAACCGAGACCGAGGATCAGGGGCGGATCCCAGAGAAAAGGCAGGTGGGGTTCTCGTTAAAGAGTGTTTACATATCAAAATTTTGAGTTTAATATATTTGGAAATATATTAATCATATTTATATTGGAATTATTCCCAGAAAATTCTCTAGTAATATTTTGGGTGAAGAAAAGGAACAAGAAAACCTCGCAAAATAAAAATAAAAAAGGTATAAATATTTTCAGAGATATTTAAACCCCAAAAACCCCGCTCCTGGTTGGAGCATAGAGGTTTGAAATTTGAATAAACAGCGGTGCATCGGTGCCAAATGTTGTTGTCCTTTTTAACGAGGCAATCCGTATCTGTGTATCTGTGTATCTGTACTTCATTCATATTTCGAGATGCTTAATGGGCCCACTGGCCGCTACCTGGTAGCCCGGCCAGGTAACTCTCCAGGTCCACAACAGGTAGAAGGTAGAAAAGGTACACCTATGCTTCTCCGACTGTGTGTATGTGTGTTTGCACTGCTCATGGGAAATCACGCTGGCCGGGAAACCTGTTGTTGTTCCCTAAAACCAGAACGAAGCCGGGGCGAAGAAGACGAATCTGAGGCCGAAGACGAATCTGAGGCTGAGACCGAACAGATGCACGATAAGCGAAGGGATCGAGATAGATACAGATAGCTGTGCATCTCAACTTCCTCCCCGGGAATGGCAACGGGAACCGAATGAATCGAATCCCTTTTATCACTGCCACCCCCGGCAATCTTTGTCTGGAGCACCTTTTGTCCGCGCACCCATGAATGATGCGCAGGCATCCAGCACCTTGTTGGTATAGTCGAGTATCTGTATCTTTATCTTTAGCAGATACGAATGTCTCACGGTGATACGCAGAACTTGGCACAGTTATTGTTCTTTTAATGAAAAACAGGGGAATTTCTTTAAAGCGAATGCAAAGCAGTCTGCAAAGTTGTTATCATCACACCTGGAATTTGCAGCTTTAATTAAAAAAGTCAATTTGGAATGCAAGGCGTGAAATATGGCCTTGAATAATATTTTTCTTAGGAAAAAACATTGTTTTGTTCAATAGAAAAAGCTTGAGTTCTTTGGAATTGTATGGAAAGTGCCTATTAACGGAATTCTAGACTTCCATTCAATAGTAAACTTGTTTACTTAAAGAACACTTTGTTGCGGATTTTGTTTTGTTCGCAATTAGAATATATTCATATTTAATCAGTTTTTGTGTGACCCATAGATACAGCTTGAGCTTGAAAAAAATAGATTTTTATAAATATATATATTTTTTATTTTATATTTTATTGGTTTACTTAATATTTGAATTATTTTGTTTAGAGTGTAAACAATTCAGGAATAATTAAATTCAATTATTGTGTACTTTTATTTTCGTTTAACGTTCTCACAAATCAAAATAAAAATTCTTAAAAATGTATAAGCTAAATTATAACAGATTCGAGTTACATCGAGCGACTTGAACTGAAATTCCTTTTAAAATCTCTCAGATATATGAGATATTCGAGTATATAGATTCCGATTCGGTTTCTGCCAGTTGGCAGTTCGAGTTACCAGAAAAAGCGCTTACCTTTCATTACTGCGGAGCCGTCATCCGCGTAGCCCGACTTGCTGACCGATGTGGCGTTGGCGGCTGCTGTCGCCGCCAAGACGACGAGGATCAGCACCACGGATGGAGTTCCTCGCGTTATCCTCATGATGATAATCCCAATTCCGATGCGGTTCTCTGCTTATTTTCTCCACCAACTGTACAAACACGCGCGAATCGCGGATCGCGGGAGATTTGTTTATTATTTCAAAGCGCTTGACTTTGACGGGACTCTTTTGTCGAGGGGGTGGTGGCTCTAGAGGGGGCGTGGTGCCTAGTGCCTAGTGAAGCGTGGCCGGCGCTCCTCCTTGCCCCATCTCAGTGAGAAAAGCCAGACTTTGGCCAGGCTTCGTAACCGATTTTGTAGATTTTGTCGTTGTGCTTTGACCCGCGATTTCTGTCTACGATTTTCGCGTGCAAAAAAAACAGATAACGCACGGGGGCGGAGAGATACTAGTGTATGCTCGTAGAAAAACAGCAACAATCGCGGCTAAAAACCAGTGCCAAGCTAACTGGGCGATCACTTACACTCACTAACACACAGGCGCGCACTCTCGGTGTGTTGGCCAGAAAGCTCTGCTTTTGTTGTACAATAGAAACTATTGTGATTCCCTTGGACTCGCACTTGTTGCCAATATAGTGGGAATATTTCTATTTAATTTTTTGTTTTGCTTTTATAATTTATTAATCAATTAATTTGATTTAATTATTATTTAATCAGGGGTATATTTCGATATATTCATATTTTTTGCGTGAATTGCCCGCGAGTTTTCGTAAGCGAAACCGATGTTTTTCCGATCGAGGCCGACGATGAACAACCGACAAGCACAACGTTCAAAATGTTTAAAGTCGAAATCAGTGTGACCAAGGCCGGCTTCAAAAACACCATGCGAAATACCCTCTTATGGTCACTCTTTTCCTCCATAGAAACGGCGAAAAAATAGCTAACTTTTATGGACGAAAATAGCTAGAAAATAGCTAAACAGTTTTTAGCTATTTTTAGCTTTTTAAGTGTGGCCCTTTGTGGTGGGGGGGAAATTCCACTACTTTCTGGCAAATTTCAACATTTTTATCGTAAAGTCTAACGACCACACTGCAACCCGGGTTTTGTCAACAAACAAATTTATTGTTTGCATTAAAATAAGATTAAAAGTATCAACTAAAAACTATAGCCATTCGGCTGAGGAGGATCCCTTGTCCTGGAATCCTTTTAGTCGCCTCCACTTTTTTCAGCAATTCAGCAATTATGGACGACCACGAACTGGAGCAAAAGTACTCGGATTGTGGGTAGAATCTACCTTAAACATAGGCCAAAACTAAATCGTATGCTATCCTGACCATAGATCTGGGAAACTCCAATCACATGGACGTGCAAAACAGTCCCGGAAAAGCCACCCGGTGCCGGTGGACCGACGCGGAGGTGGAGTCCTTCTTTGGCATCATCAATCAGCTGAAACTGCAGCCTCCTTTGAGGAAGACGCGCAACGCCAAGGTCTTCAAGGTGATTTCCCGGGAGATGGCCAAACGCAACTGTCCCAAGAGTCCCAAGCAGCTGAGGATCAAGTACCACCAGTTGAGGCGTCAGTACGCTCGGGCCAGGAACGGCGGCGAGTCCTTTGACCACTTTGCAGCCGTCCACGAACTGGTCCAGGGGCATGAAGGCTCCGATTTCGAGGCGGAGCTGGAGAGTGAGAGCGACGCCGAGGTGGAGGAGGACCTGGCCTCGGAAAGCGAAGGAGACGGTATGAATACCACAAGGATTATATATATTTAATTGAAGATTTACATCAGGTTTTTCTTGGCTACAAATATGTCGCGAGCTGCCTTCCTTAGGGTTTTCCCGTTTTGATTTGCTGGCATTTCGTCGGTGAACTGGACTCCGGCATGGAGGTGCTTGTACTCGGGCAAGCGCTTGGCCACATGCTCAAGAATCTCCTGCACACTTATGGTAGACCCTTTTGTCTTCAGAACCAGGGCACCCGCCTCGTCGCCCACCTTCTCCTCAAAGATTCCCACCACACAAACATCCTGCACTTGGCCAAGCTCCAGTATAACCTGTTCGATCTCACCGGGCCAGAAGTGATTCATTTGGTACTTGAGGATGTCCTTGCAGCGGTCGACTATGTAGAGCAGGTTCCGGTCATCGAAATACCCCAGATCTCCGGTGTGGAACCAGCCCTCAGTGTCCTGCATGCGGAGAGTCTCTTCGGGATTCCCGTAGTATCCCTTCCACGGCTGCCCCGTGTGCGCATATATCTCTCCCACCTGGTTGTGCGTCAGGTTCTCACCCTTCTCGCCTACAATGCGAATTATAACACCCGGAATGGGCCTGCCCACTGAATTACCATGGTCGAGTCCCAGGGCCACCGATATGTTACCCGACTCGGTCGTCGCATAGATCTGGCTGAAGTTGGCACTCCCACAGAGATTCTGGCATCGCTGCAGTGTGGGCACGGGGGTAATTCCTCCGCTGTAGTACACAGTGCGCAGGGAGGCCAAGGACTCCGGGTTGGCTGCAGGACAGTTGACCAGGGCAGACATGCTGCGAGGGTTGAGGACAAGGGCGCTGATCTTGTACTTTTCCACGAGCCGAACAAGGTATTCTGGAGTGATGGGCATCCGGCTCATGATGCGCGTGAAGCCAAAGGCCGTGTGGGATACAAAGCTCCCAACGCCCGAGATCCAGTCGAGAGCGGTGGCTGAGAAGCCAATCGACTCGCTGTTCAGCGAGGCTGACGGTGTCGGCAGGAGGCTTCTATTGGAAATGCAGACAGCCTTGGGCAGACCAGTTGTGCCCGAGGAGCAGAGTATGGCCACGGTTTGATCGCCACCCTCCTTCAGTGGTTCCGGTCTGGAAATATTACTGAATTTCGAAGAATCTCTGTCTGATATCCCTTGTACTTACTTGTAAAGCCTTTCGGTGGGTGTAGGATTCAGCAGGACTTCAATGCTCGGCACTCCTTCAACCCGATCGGTTAAAATATATATTTCCGGGTCCCATTCCCTGGTTGCCTTGTGTATTTTTTCGTATAATTTTCCATCGCAGAATACTACCGTTGGCTTGGTTAGCGAGAATAGTTGTCTTTGGGTTTCTAAAGTTATAGACATATTGATTGACTGATTACTTAGCTCGAATGGGTTAAATAATACAGACCTGTGTCCAGCACTGGATGAGTTGAGTGAAATGGAGTGCCATTCAGCAGGCAGGCAACGCCCACAGACAGCAAGTACTTGGAGTGTCCTGCTGTTAGGCCTATGACATCCTTGGGGCCTAGGCCACGTTTCTTGAAGAACTCAGCTAACCGAATGGCCCAAGTGAGGGATTGTTCGAAGGTTATTGTCTCTCCTTCATCATCCCATATCTGTGAATAGGGATGGTTGCATCAGAAAATAAGGTTTTATTTTTCTTTATCTGGGATCTTACTCACTTGACACACATTCTTGGCACATTTCTTCATATTGTTGAATATGATGGCACCCAAGGACGGTACATCCTGGCCTGTGCTGGTTAAGGGAAGACCACTCCAGATCCTTTCCTGCTCGCTGTAGGTTACGGGTAGTTGGGCCATATTTTATATTACACTTTAGAGTCGGTTTTTTTTTGTGAACTTTGCAACAATGTATTAATTAAGTTATTTAGATTGTTGTCTGGATGGAAGATCAGCTATTCAGGGATCTCTGTCTGGCAGCAGAAGATACTTACTGAGTCAATGCACTAGACTGCACTGAAGGTCAACGTATTTATCTATTCACTCGGCGGTGCATCCAGCTAACCACACATCGCCCTTTGTTAATTATTCCTTATCTTCCATGTAATCTTAATAGCTTAACGGGGCAAGATATGAGTAACGAGCGCAATTTCAATGCAAAAAATTTCGCATTTAAAAAGAAAATGTGACGAATGATCCCTATTTATTTTAATGATTTAATAATATATTATTGTGTCCTAGATTATAAATTAGTACATTTAAGTTAAAGGAAAAGTTGAACGGATGCTCTATGTAACTTCTGTATAAAAAGTACATTGATTTATTAAAATTTCAGCTTAGGAAGCTGCTCTAATACATGTTCCTATTTAAGACACTTTCCATATAGTATTTAAACCGTAATTAATATTTAATAATATTTTAATGACCCATAACTCCCCCACAGACGCCATAGACGCCTCATCCTCTTCGATTTACACCAACGCCCGCTGCAAATGGACCGAGGGCGAGGTGGATCTCCTTTTCGACCTCATCCACACCCTTGGCCTGCGGTCGGCTTTACTGAGGAAGCGAAATGCCAAGGTCTTCAGGCTGCTGGCCAAGGAGATGGCCAAGCGGAACTGCAACAAGGGCGCGGACAAGCTGCGCATCAAGTTCCAGCTGCTGCGGCGGATGTACAATAAGGTCAAGAACGGCACGGGGGATACCTTCGAGCACTATGACGCCATGCGACAGGTCCTGGATCCCACCGAGGAGGAGGCGGCGGCAGCGGAGGCGGAGGCCAATGTCAGCAGTGTCAGCGAGGGAAGCGACTTCAATGACAGCGATGACAACGAGGGCGAAGATTCGCAAAAGGGCGGCGGTAATTAGTCCTGAAATTGGGTTTCCAAATGAAATTAAATCTTAATTGTATTCACAGCTCACTTTTGGACCGACGAAGAGGTAGATGCCTTCTTGCTCATCATCCGGGACAATGGCTTCT
Source organism: Drosophila tani (assembly GCA_008042535.1). Classification (NCBI taxonomy): domain Eukaryota; kingdom Metazoa; phylum Arthropoda; class Insecta; order Diptera; family Drosophilidae; genus Drosophila; species Drosophila tani. The sequence goes on along the minus strand of VNJO01003817.1, from coordinate 10,361 downwards.
TTCGCGCCTTGGATGGCTCCCGGAAGCGCAATTTCCAGACCCTGGTGCACATTTCCAATATCCTGGCCAAGCAGGCCATCAAACGGACGCCTCACCAGCTGCGCAACAAGCTGAGGTTGCTCTTCAAGCGGCATCGCGAGGCCAAGGAGCACGGCCTGGACAATGTCCGGATACTGCGCCGCCACTTTGAGCTCTTCGACGAGATAACTGGAGCGCCGCCGCGGGACAACAGGAAGGGAAGGGTTATCCAGAGGCCCATGCGCCCGGTTAGGACTTCGATGGCCAAGCAGCCAGCGGTAAAGGTTCAGCTGGAGAGCGAGAGCGAGGAGGAGGAGTCCAGCTCCACCTGCGATCTGTTGAGAGCGGCTGGCGGCGATAGCGATGATTACGACGATGCCGCCGGGGAAACGGAGCCCACACCCCTCGAATCCCTGAAGGCCATTATACAGGGCCAAAAGCACCTGCTGGCCCACATCAAGAGCGCCAACGAGAGCCTGCTGCGGCAGCAGCGGGAGCAGCAGCAGCAGTTCCTCGACCAGGTCACCGAACTGTTGCGGCGGGAACGGGAGGAGACCCTGCGCAGGATCAGCGAAATGCTGGCGCCCAAATAAAGAGTAAAAGAACCCATCCGGTTCGCATCAAGCTTCTAAAACTTTTATTGAATTGAATTCGAAGTTATTGCAAAAAGTTGTCATTATTTATAGATAGTATATATATGTATGTCTTCTATATTCATATCCTGTGTGTCGTGTGTTTTCCTGGCTTGTGTCTCGTGTCTCTAGGGGCATTCTCATTCATTGTGAACTGAATTTTAGGGGGCTGGGAGTTGCTGGCAATTCGCAATTCGCAATTGTCTACGATTTATCTAGGTTTGTATAAGTATATACGTAATTTTGAGAGATTTCTTCGTTATTTTTTGATATGCTACATGTTTTTGTTTTTTAGAGTTTCGTTATTCTTTGGGATTAAGTTAACAGTTTGGGTTTAGGTTTAGGTTTAGGTTTTAACATTAAGCAGAAATGCTCGTAATCTTTGAGTTTCATTATCGTTTCGTGTGGTTTGTATACACATATGTATAGTATAGTATATATATATATCTTGTATATTGTTCGTTTTACAACAACTAAGCAAGCTCGTCATAAAATATGTGTTGCACTCGAAAAAAAAAGGGAAACAAGGAGGATTACTAACTGAAATGCTGCTCTGCTGATATATATTAAGTATTATGTGTATGTTCGTTACGTTACGCTCAGGCACAAAGTGTAAATTACAAATATCTCTCCGCGTCTCGCAAAACCATAGGGAGGAGGAAACACAATCAATCAACGGATGCTCCTATTTGGTGGTTAATTATTGCATTCACTTCTCTAGCGGTGTGTGTTAGTTTAGTTATTTTCTTCATTATCTTTGTGTGTGTCTTTTGTGTCTCTTGGAGCACGGCTGAAAGCTTGGCTTGACTTGGCTGCGGCTGCTTTATTATTCTCAGTGTGTGTTCTGTGTGTGTTTGGTGTGTGTGTGGCAAGGTAACAACAATAACAAGGTGTGTGTTTAAGTGGCTGGCTCTCCGGAACACAATCTAAGAGCTGACCGGCTCGGGCAGTGGATTCTCGGTGATGCGTATCTTGTTGCTTTGGGCTCCGTAGTACAGCGTGCCCGATGTGTCCGTGGTCACGTAGGCACGGTTGCCATTTCCGCTTCCGGCGCCTCCATTTCCGTTCTCCAGATCCATCTCCTCGTCGCCGCTCTGCTCGTCCGCATTGTTATTGTCCCCCTGATGATGCTGCTGCTGCTGCTGGCTGCTCGTGTTGGTGCAATTGATGGCCGTCTCCCTGAGACGATTGCCCACCCGAAGGCTCAGCTGCCGCTGACGATCCCGCTCCCGCTCCCGTTCCCGTTCGCGCTCCTCCATCGCCTGCTGCTGCTGCTCACGGAAGTTGGCGAAGAAGATCGAGGAGTACGTGTGGTATTTGGTGCCACAGGGCGAACTCGCTGGCGTCGACAGCGGCGTTGCTGTGTTGCAGTTTTTTAAGTGGTTGTTGTTGGTTGTCGGTTGTTGGGGGAAGGTAGTAGTAGTTTGGCTTTTGTTATTTACGTTATGTTACTTGAGAACATGTAAGTTGTTGGTTGTTCTTGATGGGTGTTTCTTTCTTTATACACTTTCTAAAAGGCTTGGCTGCTGTTTTCGAAATGTTTGTGTTTTAATGTGTGGTGTGTGTTGTGTGTTTTTGCAGGTGTGGTCTAAATAAATGTAGTTGCGATATAGGAAATGATGGAAAAAGGAAACCAGGATGCTAGGATCTATCAGCTAAGCGAAGAAGATTCCTAAACTAGAAGATAAAGTAATCAGAAATACTGCTAAAACTCTTAAAAGGGCAATTCAACGATTGTTTCTGGTTAAATTTTAAAAATATAAAAAATGTTATTATATTCTTTATTCATTTGTGTTTAAAGAAGATTAAAAAGACAATCATTTGTTAATAAAATCACTTCGCTAACTATAGGTTATAATTTAAAAATGTCCAGATACATTTTTTGTAAATAGTATTATAAAAATGTAAAGCTAAGTTCATCCTTAATCCATATTGTATTATTTTTATTAGCAATGTTATGTTATCCAGTTTTTTTAGTAATTATTGCAATAATTTCCTACAATCCTATTCAATAATAATGAAAAGATCAACTGCTTATTTTTATCTTAGTTTTGAAACTGAACTTTGCTATACATTTCAGGTAAAAAACCCGTAAAACTAAAAAATAAATTGCCTGTAAAATCTCTAAATTGCCTGTAAAGTTAGTTCCTTGGCTATGGTATATCCCTTCTAATTACAATATAATTTCCCTAAAATCTTCAGAGCTACTCCTAATTATTTATTAATTAATATTTAAATAAAAACAACATTACTACTCTTATTTAGACCGCACAGGTGTGTCTATTATGTGTAGTGTCTGGTGCATTTTGCATGATTCAAGATGAAAGCGGCGGCGACAATCTGCTGCTGCTGTTGTTTCTATCATTATTATTATTTATATTTCTGTTGTTTTTGTAGTTGTTGTTCTAGTTGATATGGACGAGATGGATTGGGGAAGAGGGGAAGAAGCTGAGCTGAGTTGAACTGATCTGCGATGAATTGCGATGATCGGCTGCTTGGGATGGCATGCGGATGGTTGTTGATATAGCGCCACCTGTTGCTGGTGTTGATGTCGGAGATGTTGCTGCCGTGGACAAGTTGCTGCTGTGGGAAAGAGACGACGCGACAAACCGCAAACAAAACTACATAGCTCCGTCTCCCTCTGGCGGCCGTACCGATTCGAAATTCGAAATTTACGTTGTTCGTTTATTTAGAATTCTCAAATATACAACAAAAGCTTACACTTTCAATTTTCGTTTCGTTTTTTCTTATCTTTCTTGTTTATTATGTTTTATATTTTCATTGTTTGTTGACTTTTTGCGTATGATTAGTGTATGTAATATGTATATAATAGCGTTGTCATGTATGTATATTTGTATAAAGAGTGTGTATAAACTTATTGCTTCCATATATTTAAGCTGCGTTGTGTTTGTGTGGGTGAAAGCAGCGCATTGTTGCAAGTACAGTTTCGAAATGGAAGGGTTAACAACACTGTAGATATTGAAAAAAACTGGTTTTGAAATGAATAATTGTATAATTCTCGAAATATTCCACCGATTCGAACATCCAAATAGCCAAATTTTGTAGAATCCGAGATAAAATCATTGAAAACAATATTTTTCTAAATATTTGAGCTTTAACCCAATTTTGAAAATTAAAAATTTGCTTGTTGCAGTCTCAATTTTCGACAAAAAATATTAAAGAATCAGTTTGTAATAATTTCAAAAACACCTATCATAATTTCTAGCTAAGCTTTGATCCTTTTAGCTTAAAAACGTTGTTTTTCGAATATATTCCCAGCCTTTTTATAGAGATTACAGTGGTGCTAAACCTTGCAAAGGGTGAAATGGTGAAAACGAAAGGTAATTTATGTAACAGACATACATATAAGCAATGTGTTTTTATTATTTATATTAATATGCATGTAGACAACAAACGAAATGGAAACTATATTTGCTGCTGCTTGTTTTTTTTTCACTTAGCTTACAAACTAAAATTCGTATTAATTACAAAAAAATGTTGATTAAAACATAAACAAAAGAGCAACAAAATAAATTTCAAAGGAAATCACAGAAGTGGAGAAACCGAAGCGAGAGTTTTGCCCATATGAAAAAGCAAAGCGCCAACATGATGATAGAACCCATATTATTTTTTGAGTGGTTTTTGTTCTAGTTTTGATTTTTTTGTTTTCTTTTTTGGGAGGTGGGGTTAATTGGGACTGATTATCCAAAAGCGTTCGCTCTCGCCCGGCGCCCCACGGACTTTAGGGGGGGCTGTGCCGTCGCTGCTGCTTCTGTCGCTGTCGCTGTTGGTGCTGCCATTGTCGCTGCTCTCTACATTCGCTCTTTCGCGCTCTGTCGGCCTTTCGTCGCCCTTGGCTCTCACTGCACGCTGAGCTCAATTTGCGTGGAACTGCTCCGACTGGCCATTGAGATTTTGCGCGCCAACTTTTGCAGTGTGCCAACAGCTTTTTTGGGGAGTTTTCGAAAATTGTTGTTGTTGTTGAATTTTTGTTGGTGATTGTTGTCGTAATAGTTGTTGATGTTGTTGTTGTATTTTTTGGTTTGTTTTCAGTTTTGCGTGTAAATAAATAAAATAAATGAAAGGTCAAATAAATTAAAGAGTTTTTTGTAAACAAAAGGTGAGTGTGTGTGTAGCAATAGTTTGGTGAGCGTGTTTTTTTTTTAGGTGGAGGAGAAAATTAAAGAGCATTGGAAAAGCGTAGAAAGAGCAAGTTCCCAGCTACCGAGGTTGCACTGTACTCAAAAAGCAAACTACGTGTAGGCAGGCGAGTGTAGGACATTTGCACTATGGGTGGGCCTTTTTGGGATTTAAGACGTTGAAATATTTTAAATATATTTTAAGAGAGCTCAAAAGACAAAATAAAAGCTTGAATAGGTTACTACAACCTTGTTTAAAAGTATAACTTCCATTTATAAGGAAATAATTAATAATAATGTATACAAATAAAGAAAACAAATTGAAAATATTTTATTTATAAATAGTTTATTTGAATTAGCTTTTAAAAACTAAAATCATTCAAATACTCTCTTTGAATTAAATAATTAAATATAAAAATATTTTAAAAGGTCATTCAACACCTTAAAGACCAAAAAAGATCCTCCATTAGCTGTGTGTGTTTGTGTGTACTTTTGTCTAAGCTCTACTTTGCCTATATATCTTTATATATATACGAATGTTAATTTGAATTATTGTATTAATTAATTAGCTAAATGCATTCCAACTAGAGATTTTGGGTTCCTTTTTGCAATTGTTTTCTTTTATGGGTAATATTACTGCTGCTGGGTGGCTGCTTCAGGTGGCAGATCTGCCTACTGAGGAGGTTTCTCGGACACTACGATCACAGGTGCGAAATATGTGTGTGTTGGGTGCGTGTTGTTTAAGGCGCAGGTGTGTGTACAAATATACATACCATATACACACGTTTATTATATTTATTTGTTGTTGAAATTATATAGAGAGAACGCGCAGTTGCATTAGTTAACGGTTATATATTGTTGATTTTGTTTTTTTTTGGGGGAATTAGAATTAGGAAACCAATTTCGAAACGAAAAAAAAATCCAGAATTAGAAGAGAATTGTAGAAGGAGCGGAGGAGAAAGTCGTAGGTTAATGCAGCAGAGACCAAGTCGATGTATGGAGTTTGATTGGATAATGACCGTGGAATCGAATGAGGGTCGCGTGTGAGAAGTTATGGATTTTTATGGGGTTCATGGCGGTGCGGGGATTTGAGATTGTCATTGATTGAAGTTGCAATTTCGTGTGGAAGTTTTTTGTTTGTATATTTTTTTTTCATTTGGATTCGTGTTGCGTGTTGTTCGGTTGTATTTTTTGGCATTTTTTATATATTTTTTTGTATGTTGGTTTAGCAAAAACAAGCAGTTTTGGAGAAAGGAAAAAGAAATGAAAAACAAAGTAATGAACATCTTGAAATATCTTTTCTTGTTTGGTTTTGTCGTCGTTGTGGATGCGAAATTGTCTGTGTTTTTTATTCCTAACTATATTTAAGGGGAAAGGGGGCTGGGGGAATGGATAATATATATGTTTGTAGAAAGTAAACGCTTGATTTTCAACAACTTTTCGATTTTTATTTTGAAATACTTTTGTTTGCGTACAAATACTTGGGTTTTATCAACATAAATTTAAACGAATTTCAATTTGTTTTTCTTAATTTTTTTGTTTCTTTTTTGTTTTTCTTTGTTCTTGTATAATTAGCCAATTTATAAATATAAAATTTTGCACAATCAATTCGTCAGTTTTTGGTTTCGTTTCATTGCATCTCAAAAAGCTTTTGATTCTCAAAAAGATACTCGTCTCAGGCTAAGTTTAGGTTGGGTTGGATCGCGTGTGTGCGTCGTGTGTATATATAAATCTTGAGTGTCTCTAGAGAGATTATTCTAGGCGAGGAGAGGACGAGGAGGCTAGGAGGAACTCTCTGAACTGAACTGAGCTGAAGCTAGGGAGAGGGGGATCTTACTCCGAAGGGACTTCTATATGCAAGAAACTGCTAGACTGAACATTGTCCCAGTCGCCGGGCCTGAAGTACTTGGCTAAGGTTAGGTGGTTAGGTTAGGTTAGGTTAAGTTAGGTTAATAGAGGGATTAGATAGAGTAGAGTGGGGGTACAGTAGTAGTAGATTGAGTTGAGATTGTAGCAGAGATTGCTGAGGTTGTTCAGTTGTAGCAGTTGGATGTTGCTGTTGTTCTAGTTGTTTTTTATTATTTCTGGTTGTTTTTTTGTTGTTGTGGTGGCTGTTGGTGGTTGGTGGTGTGTGCGGTGTTCTAACACTTACCGTAGCCCTCGCCCTGCAAGAAGAGCCGGAAGGCCTCGGCCAGCTTGGCCGGCTGCTCCTCCAGCACCAAAGCGCAATCGGAAATCTGTCGATAGGGAATTGGGTTATTAAAATTAATAAGAAATCGATGATATATAAATATTTGGGGTTGGAATAATAGTTATCTATTATCTATTAATAACTAAAGGCTTAATATCACCTTATTCCAACCCCAAAATAAATCCCAAATAAACCCTCTAAGAACCTTCATCCATGACGAATTTGTGGGATCCAGGCGGCCGTTGAAGGTCACCGTATCCTCCACATGCGGCGACAACGAACCCGTGATATTAATCACCGGCATCTTCAGCGTGGTGGCCGCCGTCTCGGTGCCCGGAGTGCCCGGTGGAGTGCGCGCCAAATGAAGGTCGTTGCGATGAATGTACGCATTGATCAGCATGGCCAGGTTGGTCGGGTTTACGCCTCGCTCAAAGTGCTGCTTGTACATCTGCACCAAATCGTGATTGCGCTCCTCCGGATTGCGTCCAAAGTGATGCCACATTAGGTAATCGATCACGCCCTGTGTCATGCCCTTGGTGCGCAAGAAGCGGGCATTGAAGCTCTGATAACCCCACTCGATCCAGCCCGACTGCGTGGACACGCAGTTGATCAGGCACAACGCGCCCACCTTGTCCGGATGGGCGTGGGCGAAACGTGCCAGAATATTTGCTCCGGCGCCCACACCAAAGCCAATCACCGACTTCAGGCCAAAGTGGGAGAGCACGAACAGCAGCTGGGCGGCCAGATCATCCATGGTAGGATACACGTAGCTGCGGGGAACCCCAGTTAGAGAGAGTTTAATGATTATTAGATGGACTCTTACTCCTCTGGCAAAGTGGGGGCACCCTCCTCCTGTCCCGGAGCGGTCACATGGTACACACAAAAGTTCTCCAGCAAGCCGCGCATCACTGGGAAGTTGAAGAAGCCAGCAAAGCTGGTGGCGTCTGCAAATTAAAACCAATTGCTTAGATTATATTTTAAGTAAATTGTAAGAACCACTAACAGTTTAGGCCCAGATCGTGGTAGGTAACGATGGCCGGCTTGGCCGTATCCCCCTGTATGGCCACATGGACATCGCCCTTGTCTGTGGGCACGCGTCGCTGTTCGCAGGCCTCCAGTATGGAGCCGCGGGCATTGGGGAATTGCAGCTGCACAGAGCGCAGTTCGATGTCATCCATGGGATCAACGGGCATGGTGCTGCAGGAGTAATAACAATATTTCATGAATAAAACAGTGAGGGTTTAAGATTAAATTTAAGTGGGGCAGCAGCAGCAGTAGCGGCGGCAGCAGCAGAGTCAGCTGTTCATAGACTGGCGCATCCTGTGAGTTTTTAATAGTGTGTTCGTGTGTCCTGGTTTCGGGCAACTCCTCTAGAGGCTAGGGTCTACTTGATCGGAGTATATATATTGCAGGCATGAGTTGATCTCGCCGCTCGACTACTCTCTAGGTTTATGGTTCATGTTGTATGCAAAACTCAAACAAATCAAGATCATGGTAAGGTAATCGTTGGGTTAATCAACATTCGGAGAGATACTAAGGCTGGGGGATGCTGTTACGGGGTTTTAGTTGTTATATCAAACTCAAATCTAGGCAAGTTACTTACTTACAAACTAATGGTTGTCTCTTAAACGTACGAGTACTCGTAAATCAAATACTAAGTGAAAAGTTAATGAACGCAGGTAACATAGGATAGTTAAGATAAATCAAAACGAAAACTCTAAACGTTGTGTGTGTGTTTTCTGTTGTGGGGTGTGTGTGTTTATATATTAATTATCTTATGTGTGTGTTGCATTTATCTTACATATTCGGAGGGGAAATGGGGGCCTAATTACAACAGTTCCCTGGTAGGTAGTTTATTCGCTAGTTTCGGGTTCTAGTCTTTTGCTTACCCCAGCAGGTGTGCCTCCTCGGCAGTGTGTGTTGGTGCTGACGGCATCTTGGTGGTCAGTGTCTTACCGGATTTGTCGCGGTCTCTGAAAGAGATTCTATGAGCATGCAAGCAAAGAATAACCAAAAGGAACACAAAAATCGAGGCAAGTTTCTGGCTGACTCTTGTTTCGAATCGGCTAAAAACTTTCATCCTGTTCTTATATATCTTATATATCTTTTAATTTAATTTTTTTTGTGGATTTTGGAGATCTTAAGAGTATTTTTACAGGTCGGGTTCTGGGAAAAGAGAAGCACAGACGACAGAGAAACAGGCACAGAGAAAGAAAAGAGAGTGGGAGAGAGCATGGAGGAGCGAATTTCGCCGGCTGGATGAGGTGAGTGAGTGACTGGGTGACTTCTCGCCAAGGTCTCCGGGCTCCTTACGTAAAACGTAAGCGAATGAGTCACGCAATGTCATTCGGGGTAAATGTCGATGGATGTAAGCGCGATGTATGAAAATGGCAAGCGACAAACAAACAAGTGGCGCCAACAAAATGAGACCAGCTGGCATACTAATTTGACTTTCCTTTCCTTTTCTTCCCTTTCCTCCACCACCCCCTCTAAAAAACACACAGGAAAAGCGTGGAAAACTTTTGTTTACCGTCCCTCGCTCGCTCTTCTTGGGCTAACAAAAAAAAAAAGAAAACTTTTACTGCTGGGACCGAACTCAATTAGTTAATGCCGGAGGTGTGGGACCCAGGAACTCGGCTCAGGTGAGGGATGAGAGTTCATTATCCTCGAAAAAGCTAAGGTAACATAAATGTATGTGTAGAGGGTCATGGCTTTTTTCATTATCACCTTTAATTGGTTACGTGATTGGGTCAGTAAGCATCCCGCGGGGAGTAATTGCATAAGTCCTGCTTATGACACGAGAAAATAGATGGAATGTCAAGGGAAACTCTTCAAAAATAATATGTTACTAGCATTTCTTGGCAAAAATTTGGGAGAAGTGTAAACATTAAGCCACTAAGTAGTTATTTAGTAATGGTTCCCAAAAAAAAGGTAAATCCTTCAGAATAACGCAAGGTTTTTGAAGAAAATGGTATTAAAAGTACTATAGTTGGTATTTTAATATTAGTATTTGGTATTTTATTGGTAATTTATATTCAAATATGTAAGAAATCTCTTTTAAAATAATTTGTTAGACTTGCCAGGCCAGTTTAATTATTCTCTATTTTATAAAGAGTAATTCTTCAAAAGAATATAGAGAAAATGCTACTTTAAACATTTTCCTCTTAATTTGTGAAGACCTTTAGGCAAACTAAATAAATTTAAATTTTATAAAGAGTAAAACTTGGAAAACACTCGTCTTTTCCTCAGAAAACAATACTTTAAACATTTTCCATTCATTTAAAGCCATTTCACCTTGTAACCAAGGAACCCTAATTGCTCCTCGGCAACCTGAGACTCATTTAGCCGACTATTTACAAACTTTCAACGTTTCCCCATAAA